>JAMZAV010005332.1:0-43587 GCA_024449915.1 Sweltsa coloradensis | reverse complement strand
CCTCAAATGCTTGTTTTTGACCCTACACCCGGTACAGCTTTTGGCACCGACTTGCATCATTACCATTGTAACTGCTGAACCTTGTTGCTTTGGGGGGCAGCTCCCTTCGCCCATCGTTGGTGTCCGTCTGCATTTTGATCGACTAGGGTTGCAGGATGTTCCGCTTTTTTCGCTTTCGGAACACCATTCCCCTGGCTTTCCCACCTGCAGCATCCGACCGTCGACGTTCTCACGGTTGTTACCCGGTTTCCAGGTTGCCGATGACACGACCTGGTGGTGGCGTACCTCTCATATTATCCTTCTTCTCGTCTAGCAATGGGAATTGTATTTCTGCAGTAACCTCTGCCATACTCCTCTTTCAAATTGGTCCGCATCCTTCCTCGTACTCTCATTTCTAGTCGACTTATCCACCTTGGCAGATCTGCTTTCTGGGGCCACACCGCATTATTATCATTTATAGGCTTAATGTATTATTCTTGAGTTGGGGGACTTGGGATTTGTGTAGATGAAATCCCTGTAGTATAGATGGCGATTTTCCTTCATTAATTGGTCTGTTTTGTTCTGACACGGAGAACTCTGCAATGTTTTAGCGAATCGAATCATCCATCATCATCATCATCATCATCATCATCATCATCATCATCATCATCTCATCATTAGGTATGTAGTATCTATCACACTTACATTGCGGTCAACCAACAATTTATCAATAACATTGAAGTTGTTGACTAAATATACAAAGTTATTACAATACATTGTCTTGTTTTTATAAGCATAAAAGACACCATACATCTTGCACCTCGACCAAACAGACACATAAGACTGTAAAATTGACAATGTGTTGTTAACATATTAAAATCACAATAACAATAATCTATATCAGGTACACACAATAATACTAAAACGTACATGCATCCATGTGACTCCTTTGCAAACCTCTCAAATTGAAGCAATAATATAATATTCATACAAAACAATAGTCTAAGAGAACCGTTTGTGTCAAATCCTATTTGCTGACACCATAAATCACGCAATCTGCTGCGTTTTGTTAAAACAAAGAATTCAAATTATGTCTACTTTGTATTTTTTTGTATTTAACGCGTCCGCAGCTTGTATTGTCGAGTGCCAGTTACATGTTCAATAAAAATGTCCTCTGCTCCGAAACCGGATAGTGTCACTGACCATCACTTTCTTCATTAGGGGAGAGTATCTTTTTCCCAATTCCAAGCATTTTCCACAACCCGCTCATTCCTAGTATCCCACGATCCCAGATTTACCCACAGAACCACTGCTTCAACAACACAGTGTTCAACCCTGGCTTCTAAGCACTTCGGCATGTGGCGTATACTTCCTGATCTTGTAATCTCGAGCAGCTAGCAAGGCGTCCGTCGTGGTTCTCAGGCGGTACAGTTACGTCCACTATACAAGCTTCTTTTGTTATGATGTTTCGTAATAACTAGATCAGGGCCTTTTCCACTCAGGTCGCAAATTGGATCTTCTGGAAGTTAACCTCGGATTTGTGTTTTGTGCCTGATTTCCTCGGAATAGCCTTAACTATCTGTTCAAACACAGCATTATGCCTCTCTGGGTCCATGCACCAGTATGAATATCGACACGAGATTCGAAACATGTGGTAAAGTTCGTGTCCCATATGTCACCCCGGGCTACAGTTGTAGGAGCATTTCCGTACCTCCGAGTACCATTTAGCCCCGACTGTAGCTATCCTGCCTTTGTAACAAACCGCCAGTCACAGAACCGTGTAAATCGCCCAGGTGATCATGAAATGGTTACTACCTGATTTACTAGATGTCTATACCCCTTTCCCTGGTCTGGCTTCAAGAATCTTATTGCTTATAGGTTGTGACGGAGACCATTTCTTATTGGTTATCCAAATAGCCAGCGAGCCTTTGGCGGTATAGTATGCCTATCGGGTGTCCCGATTTGGCATATTTATTGTAAATCATCATCATCATCACTTCATCATCATCATCATGCATCATCATCATCATCATCATCACATCATCATCATCATCATCGATCAGCATCACATTACATTGCGTCAACCAACAATTTTAATCAATAATAGTTGAAGTTGTTGACTAATTATACAAAGTTATTCAAACAATGTACATTGTTTTTAAACGCATAAAACACCATACATATTTCACGCACCAACCCAGCATACACATAAAATGGTAAATTGGACAATGGTTGTTAACATATTAAATTAATGAACAATAATCTATATCAGGTACACACAATAATACTACAAAGTACATGCTACAATGTATACTCTTTGGCACCACTCAAATTGTAACATAATATAGATACATACAAACAAAAATAGGTCTAAAATGAACGTAATTGTCCAATCCTATTTTTACAACCAAAATCACGCAATCTCTGCGTTTGTTAAAACGAATTTAAATATGTAATAACGAATTAGTATTTTATTTCTTTTTATCCCGTCCATCAGTTGTATTTTCGATGGCCCAGGTTTTACATGTTTCAATAAAAATGTCTCTCTGCTCCACCGGATAGTGTCACTGACCATCAACTTTCTCATTAGGGTAAGAGTATACCTTTTTCCAATTCAAGCATCTTCACAACCGCGATCTATTCCTAGTCATCCCACGATCCCAGACTACCCACAACACTGCTTCAACATCAGTTTTCCAAACCCCTGGCTTCTAAGCACTTCGGCATGTGGCGTCTCTTCCTGATCTTGTAATCTCGAGCAGCTAAACCCAAAAAGGGCGTCCGTCGTGGTTCTCGGCGGGTACAGGAACGTCCACTATACAACTTTTCTTTGTTATGATGTTCTTATAACTAGATTCAGGTCTTTCCCTCAGATCGCAATTTGGAATCTTCTGGATTACTTCGATTGTGTTTGCCTGATTCCTCGGAATAGCCCTTCTAATCTGTTTCAACACACATTATGCCTCTCTGTCCATGCAGCAGATATGATATCGCACAGTTCAAAGACATTGTGGTAAAGTTTCGTGCCCATATGTCCCCACCGGCGACAGTTAGTAGGAGCATCTCCGTACCTCCGGTACCATTTAGCGCGCACTGTATCTAGATCGCGCCTTTGTATTGTACAAACCGCCAGTCACAGAACCGTGTAAATCGCCCAGTTGACATGAATGGTTCTAGGCCTGAGATTTACTAGATGTTCTATACACCTTTCCCTGTCTGGGCTTTCGAAGAAGTCTTTCTTTATAGGTTGTGACGGAGACTCATTTCTTATATTGGTTAGCCAAATAGCCGCGAGCCTTTGGCGTATAGTAAATGCCTATCGGGTGTCCGATTTGGCATATTTTATTGTAATGCTATCTCACCTCTTGCCTCACTGTACCCCCACTGACACCCATATGCGTGTTTTAGCGCTCCTTGTCGCATTACGTGGCTCTAGGTGGGGGGGGGCCCAAGGAACTGAAGTCATTACTCTATACTCTCCCAGATAACCAACCGGCATTCCGTGAAAGGAACTGTCAACAGTCGTGGACCTGTAGGTTCTCTACCAATACGGTTTCCTAACTAGCCTCCTTTAGTGAGGACCACACGCAATATCCTTACAAAGTGGATCACGGGCCCGTAAGAAGCCGAAACGGATGGGCTACCGCCAGCACATCTACAGAGTCATTAGTTTGTAACAGGCCTGCACCCCTCCCTCGGCCATGGGCAAATGTACACACCACCTTCTGCGCTGGCACGTCGGATGGGAGTCATAGCCACCGTTTCGCGGCCGCCTTCAGTTAGGCGGTCAAATTTATATGAAAGGCAGTCTTTCTCATCCCTCCAGCCCCTCCTCGCATTATAACTCAAGCGTGGGAGGAGAAAAGTCCTTACGGCATCTAACTTCTGCCGAGGGTGCTAACGGAGAAACATCAATTTTGTGTAGGGTTTCACACATTCTCTCCAGTTCATCTACTGGCGTTTGTTGGACTCGTGAATCCAGTAGGGGGCCAGATTGCTGGTCACGCCTCCCCATCTTTCAATGCTTTCATTCATTGGAGTACCTTGTATGAGGAATCAGTTGGAAGCGTATCTCGTGTTTTTCCTGCAGTCGATACTAACTTAGCGAGCACACTTTTTTTTGGTTAAAATGTCAGTCCCTAATCTGGCCCACTTTGGCTGGTGCATCCCCAGCTACCCTCAAAAAGACGTCGTTCGAGCCAATTCATTTTTAGTCTGCTAAAACAAAGTCATCGGCATAGGCCAGTATGGAAATCCTATTGACTAGGAATTTCCACCCCACAACTAACACCCCCTTTTTTTTTTTTTAAGTATGGTAATCGGCTCTCATGTTGGCTCAAAGATAGATTGGAACAGAATTGGGCTTTATGCGTGGCACCCTTGTTTCACTCCAGCTTTGAGCTCAATATCATTTGTATAGCCTTGACCTTGTTTTCTAACTCTAGTAAACACTTGCATGGTACTGTCATCTATGATCTCTAGAAACGTCTTTCAGGTACGCCGTTGTCTTTGTGCCTCCTTCATATACTCGGTGGTACTGACCCAAGGGTCATTTGAAAGATCAAGCCAAGCTGCATATACTCTTTATTGTGCCTTGCTGGCGTTGTCAATTAAGATTGCAGGACAAAATTATGCTCTAGGCATCCCTCAAATTCCATGAACCCTTTTTGGGGGCGATTGGTGAAATGATGTTTGTTTACTAGATGCCCAGTTCGAATAGCCCTTCCTCCCAGGATTCCTGCATATAGTTTGCCTCATAGTTGATCCCTAATGTAAGAGGTCGCCAATTGGACAAGTCATTGCCCTAAACCACCCTTTCCCTTGTAAATTAAGCACAGTTCTTGACTTTTTTTCCATGCCATGGAATTCGTTTTAGACTTTAAGGCAAATGTTTAAAGATCGCACATAATAAGTTGCATCACTATCTCTATAGTTCTTCAAGAAACTAGATTTTATGAAGTCTGGCCCAGGGGAGGCGCTGAGTCTTTCATGCTAAAGAGGCGGACTTTTATCTCCCCGCTGTATAGGGCGGGATTAGTCATCATCTCCAGTATTTCGAATGCAAATTTGGAATTTGTTGGGGGGTGGGTGTCCAATTATAGTCAGGATTATTGACGAGTCTTTTAAATTAATCTTCACCTTGTGTTTTGTCTACGCTACAGAATGGTGAAGAACCTATGCTTATTTCCTCAATGCTTGTTTTTTACTCAGCCCGGTACAGTCTTTTTTGCAACCGACTTGCTCATTACAATTGAACGCTGACCTTGTTGGCTCTTGTGAGGGGCATCTCCCTGTCGCCCATCGATGGTGTCGTCTGCATTTTGATCAGGACTAGGGTTGCGGATGTGCCGGCTCTCGTTTTCGCCTTTCTGGAACAGCCATTACCCCGCTTTTCCTTCCCACCTGCATTCAGTACCGCGACTTTCCACGGTTTTACCCTCCATACGATTCCAGGGTTGCCGAGTGACGACCTGGTGGTGGCTACCCTCTCATATTATCCTTCTTCCTCGTCTGCAAGGGATTGTTTTGCTGCAGTACCCCTCTGCCATCTCCTCTTCAATTGTCCCATCCTTCCCGTTAAACGACTCTTTCAGGTCGCCTTATTCCCCCCACCTTGCAGAGCTGCGTTCTCTGGGCCACATCCTCGCATTATTATCAATTAATCAGCTTGATGATAGTATCTTGAGTTGGGGAAATTGATTTGTGGTAGATGAATCCTGTAGTATAGGGCGATTTATGCTTCATTAAATTGGTCTGTTTTGTTCTACCAAGGAGAACTCGCGAATGTTTAGTGAATCCGAATCAGTTAATTTTGACTATTAATTTGTAGTTTTTGGTCATTATAATCTGAATCGAATATGATCAGAGGAATTGCTGTTGATATCTCCTTATTCTGATCGATCATCATCATCATCATCATCCATCATCATCATCATCGTCATCATCATCATCATCATCATTGCATCAACATATCATCTCATCTTAGTCGTCGGCGTCGTCGTGCGTCGTCGTCGTCGTCGTCGTCATCGTCGTCGTCGTCCGTCGTCGTCGTCGTCGTCGTCGTCCGGTCAGTGTCGTCGCGTGTCGTTGCATCATCATCATCATCATCATCATCATCTCAAGATGATTCAACCAGTCTAACAGTTATAACATCTCCCATCTCCTTTTCACAACAAAAAACACATTTTAATTAATATAATAAACGCATAAACTTAATTAACCAGATCATCTCTTCAACATCTCATCCCACCCCCTTTTTAGCGTTTTCTCTCCTCTTTATTCTGATAGTTTTTTAATGTATGATGACAGTTTTTTCTTAACTTATTTTAGTTTGAGTAAAATAATGTAATATCGGAGCATGTCCTCCAAGCACCTGCACCGTTATAAATAAATAGCACTACATTCGTATTTTGAGTCTTCCCCCTCCCATTAGTCATCACAGATTTAATCCAGGCTCTGAATCTACAAAGAATAAGATGGAATTTCTAAGGTTTTCGTGGTTATTTATATGTGTTATTATCTTTGAATAATTAAATTTGTTTTTCGGTTTACCATACCGAAAATCATATATATTTATACCATGTATACCATATATATTTTATTCTTTGTGTTATCATCTTTAAATAATTAGATTTATGGTTTTCAGTTTACCATACCAAGATTAAATAAATAATCTTATACACGGAAAACCGAAAATCAAAAATCTAATTATTTAAAGATGATAACACAATAATAATAAAATATATATGGTCTTTTATTCTTCACAATTAGATAAATCTCTAAGAGTGGCATAGGAATTTTTCAGATGTTTATATTACACCGGCGATTTTGATTATTAAATATTATTATTAATATTTAATTTATGATATCATATGGACACCATCCATCTCATGCAAGTATTGTTCCGTAGAGAATAAAGTTTAAACGCAGCTTTCCCATTCTTCCTCTTATTCTAAAACCATTGTACTGTTTCTCAGTAAGTGTTATATTTCAAGTAATTCTAAAAGGAAGGTGTATTCGGTATTGTCGAGGCCTGGTCATATAATTGTTGATCGTGCTGGCTCCAGGCCTGCAGATCCTGGTATGTCTGGTCTGTGGCTGTCGGCTGTGTGTCTTTCCTTTACACGCAACAGTTCATTTCAAGGTTTAGTCATATACTCAACTCAGTCTACTGACCCCCCAACCTTCGTAACTTTCCTTGCGTTTATCTTCGTAGTACATTAGTGGGCGTTTAGTTCAATTTAATAAGTTAAATAAGTTTTTTTTTTAATCTTTTTTTATTATCTAGATCAAATAAAGTTTATGTTATCTAAGCTTTTAAAGCTTTTAGATAACATCTTTTAATAAGATAAAAAAAATAAACAATAATGTAGACAAAAATATAATAAATAATCACTTTTGAAATGAAAAATACTTCTACAAGTTGTAATGTGCGTACCCGGGTAATGTCAAATTGTCAAGTCTGCCAAATATTACGATTGACAAGAAAATTGTTGTTGGGAAAAAATAATATTAAAAAAACGTCAATCGCAATAATTATTATCTTTTATCTAAACATATTTATCTAGATAATTATTTTTATCTATTATCTTTTATCTAAATAATGTTTTTGTAGTTTTATCTTTTATATTTATCTTAGATAAAAATTTAACTATCTAGTCTCAACACGGAAGACGTACATAAAACTTAATAACCAAGCTTGAATTATGAACGAGCGTAAGAATGAATGTCGAGGCTATAATACGTGTTCTCCCGAGTCACACGTGTGATCACGGACGACACGTGGCGCTACACCAGTAAATATATTACTAAATTATAATTTAATCGTTGTTGCATTATGACGCCATAATCGGCTATTATAATATGTTATGTCTTGATCATAACAAGTGAAAAAAGCCAGCGGTTTAGCCGAGCTCGTTTAACCGGTTCCCACTCGAACACCGAAGTTAAGCAGAATCGGGCGTGGTCATGGGTAGAGTGGGTGACCACACTGCCCTGAAACTCACGTATACCGCTGGCTAGAGCAGATGGAGGGTTCGAAAGCTAGTGAAACGGCTTCGTTCTCCTCGACGTCTGCTCGGCAGTCCGGGTTAGTGGAGGAACCTATATGACTGTCAAAGTTACACCGTCCCTTCGGATGGGACGTTAAGCCGTTGGTGCCCTTGGTACTTTTCGAAAGGAGAAGGCTACGTGCCGGTACCGGGTTTCCCCTCCTCACTTCTGTTCATACTTCTTCCTCATCTATCACCACTCATCGTCTCGATTAGCCAAAGTGCATAAATATGAGACGTTAAGCAATATCCAATCAATCAATCACTATATCAAAAAAAAATGGTTCCTCCAACAATAATCACATAGATCATTATTGCTGTAAGTTAGCCGAACTTACAGCAAAATCACATCATTTCATCATAAGTTATCGAGATTCTAGTGGGTCACAGATTTATGCGCTTTTCACTACAATAATTTCCAATAAGAAATAGAGATTCCAAATCGTATTTGAAGTTTTACCTCAAAAAGTTCTAACTGGAGAAATTCTGTTATTCCCTTAAAGAATTGAATAAAATAGAGCTGACACAGATTCTATATTTTTCTCAAAAATGTCCGCCCATGAACGGACTTTCGCAATGTAACAAACAAAAAATAACAACAGAAATAAAAATAATGTATTCAATACTAAACAACAAACTGAAATGCACTAGATTTAACAAAACGCCAGCTCTTTCACCCTTATAAGATAAACTAATGGATGTTTCATCGACTCCATACAATACTCTTAATAAGACAGCTAAAAAAATTCCGGGAGGGTCCGAAAATCATCAAATTTAACCGGTCAAAAATGGCGAACTTTCGTAATTTGAATTTAATCTAACATTTTCCGGTTAATATCTTGTAATCGATTAATAACGAACAAAATCAACACCAGAACCAAAATATGTGTAATTGGATGAGCGTAGCGAGCTAAGCGAAGATTCCATTTCACTACACCGGAGAAAAAAATCCGGAATGTTTTTCTTTTTTTTGTTTGTATTATTGTGTGTCTGCTAGCACGATTCCGGCTAAACCGATACTCCAATTGCGATGAAATTTTATGGAGGGCCTTCGAAAACCTTTAACCAAAAACTGTCACGTTTTTGAGCGCAATCGAAAAATTATTTCTCATGAAAATCGTAATTTTACGATTTTTTTCGATTAAAACGATCTTATAATACCTACATGCTTTATCCGAATGTAATGATTTTTTCACAGAACCTTTATTTTATGAATTTATAATATATTCATGTGAAATTCGAGCGCAATAAAAAAAATTATTTCTCATAATAATTGCAATTTTACGATTTTTTGGATTTTTTTAAACATTCTTTGACTTATCACACCTACATGCTTTATCCGATTGTAATGATTTTTTCACAGAACCTTAATTTTATGAATTAATATATTCGTGTAAAATTTGAGCGCAATCAAAAAATAATTTTTCATGAAAATCTCAATTTTACGTTTTTCATTTTGTAATTTTACATTTCTTTGACTTATAACACCTACATGCTTTATCCGATTGTAACGATTTTTATACAGAACCTTTATTTCATAAATTAATATATTGGTGTGAAATTTGAGCGCAATCGAAAAATAATTTCTCATGAAAATCGCAATTTTACGCTTCGAAATCTCTGAACTTAGAGGTGTATTGTTTTTGGGAACAATCGAAGAAATATTTCTTATGAATATCGTACTTTTACGAATTTTTTCGATTTTTTGTGCGACATTTTCGTGCCATTTAGGCCAATTCTGACAAAACGGGTGGGGCTACAACGTTCATTGGATGAGCGAAGCGAAGACTTCAATTTGACTTTGTGTTTTTTTGTTTGTTTTTTACTTACGTTACCCCAAGAATAATAGCTCGGGTGTTTTGTTTTTGTTAGTTTTTGTCTGTTTGTTCGCTCTCTACCGGGCAAAAAAGACATTTTATGCGATCTTGATAAAAATTGGGGGGACCTTCGAAATCTCTGAATTTAAGCTGTATGTTTTTGGGTAAAATAAATGATTGTTGAGTATGAAGGTTGAATTTACTTTTTTTTTCGATTTAAAAAAAAATACTTTGACTTATAACACCTCTTTTGCTTTTTTCCAATTTAAATGATTTTTTCACAGAACCTTTTTTTATGAATTGATTTTGTGTTGGAAATTTGAGGCAAAAAAAAAATTATTTCTCATGCAATGGAAATTTTTCTTTTTTTATATTTTTTTATTTTACTTTCTTTGACTTAAACACCTACATGCTTTACTGATTGTAACGATTTTTATACAGAACCTTTTTTTTAAAAATTTTATTGGTGTGATTTTTTAGGCAATCAAAAAAATTTCTCAAAAAAAGCAATTTTACGTTTTTTTTTTCTTTAAAAAAAAATTCGCTCATCCAACGCCCTGAAAAAAGCGTTTTGCGAAGTTCCCTGTATTTTTCCCTTTTTAATACACTTCCTTAAAAGCTGCCTTCCTAGAACAATCCCCTGCAGCTGAAAAAAAATAACTTTTTTTACCATGACATTTAGGAATTTTAAAAAATTTTTTAGAATTTTTCAAATATAAATACAAAATATTTTATTTTAAAAATATTAAAAAAAAACAAATATGACATATTCTTTTGTATTTTACACTCGAAAAAAAAGTTTATTGTATTTATATAAATATTAATCGCGAAACCTAAAAACAAAATGCTTGTATAATGTATCTTATTTTAAAATATTTCCGCGCGTTCTAATTGGATGAGCGTACGAAGTTCCATTTCACACACGGAGAAAAAAATCCGGAAGTTTTTTTTTTTTTTTTTTTCTTTTTTTTTTTTTTTTGTTTTTTTGGGTGTTTGTTAACTCGTTTCGGGCTAAACCGATACTCCGATTGCGATGAAATTTTATGGGGTCTTTGAAATCTCTAAACTTAGAACTGCCCCACTTTTTTTTGGGCGAAATGGGGAAAATTTTTTCTTAAAAAAAACGAAATTTTTAACTTTTTTTTTTTGATTTTTAAAACATTTCTTCGACCTCTAACACTTCATGCTTTTTTTCGTTTGTATGATTTTTCACAAAAACCTTAATTTTATAAATTAAAAATATTGTGTAAAAATTTGAGCGAAAATCGAAAAAATTTTTTCCCCATGAAATCAAAAATTTTAGGGTTTTTTTTTTTTTTTAAACAATTCTTTGATTTTTAACACCTCTGTTTATCCTGTTGTAATGATTTTTCACAGAATTTAAATTTCAGAATTAATGTACTGTTTTAAATTTTTAGCGAAATCGAATATTATTTCTTATGAAATTGAAATTTAAGTTTTTTTTTATTTTTTGAAATTACGATAAATAAAAAAAAATTAAATTAATTTTTTTTTAATTTTTTTTTAAATTTTAAAAAAAAAAATTTCGATAAGTAATTTTTTGCACAAACAACAGAAAACCTTTAAACACTGCAGCTAAAATGCCCAATTAGCTCATCCAACAACGCGGCGGGACTAAGCGTTTTCTAGTTTAAATTCACACCCGGGTTCCCAAAAGGGGCCTACGACGTTACCCCCGATTGCTTTTTAGGTAGCTGTACTTTGCTCGAGCTGTGGGGCACGCGCCTAGCATGTCGGCAATGTACTATGAGCGGAGGCAAATTTTTCCGTAGACACTCAGCATAGGCCGTTACGACTCTAGCTATATATTAGTCACTCAACGCTATAATAGCCTGCATGAAAAAAATATTGTAATGTGATTTGTTTTTTTATTTGATATTTAATTAATTAAATGCATTTTTGAAATACAAACCGTACCAATTATTATATTTGAATATTTTTCCTTGCATTAGGCAATATTGTTCTAACAAAACCATAGCTGTCTGCAATAAGTTATTTTATATTTTGCACCATCCTCGAGATATCACGAAAAAACTGTAACTTTGCGTGGTTTTAATACTCGCGGCAATCTTTTTGAAGACACTTGATTCTGACCATTGCATGACCAATGACCATGTTTGTTTGTTTTTGGTGAAACTAACAAATTTAGCTTTTGTATTTACTGGATTACATTGCTTTTTTATAATGTTTGTAACGTTGGTTCGATCCTCAGGATTCTTTGGTTGTAGCACTAATCCCCTCTGCTCATAGCTGTCACTTTGGCTATTAGAACTCCCAGTCCCACCTTCGTGACCCCGTGTTATTGTTGTTGTTCTCGACCTCGTCTCGCCGTGAATCGCAGCGTGACGTGGGTAACGATACCGCCTCCCTGATATCTGCGCTTAGTTTATAAATTTCATTTTGTATAAGCTTCTTTGAGCTCATCTATCAGTCTTATTACAATTTTAAATAAGACAACAAATTCTCATAATGTACTTAAAGAGCATCAATCGCTATAACAACATCGCATTTTGCTTGAAAACGAACTTTAAATTAAAAGTCTGCAATCGTTACTCGTAGGTAGGCCTATTTTTTGTATTATAGCTTTAATTAATATCCAATTTTTGCGAGCGATGTTCTGGCAACAATTTGAATTTCTAATTATGTTTTGGCTAATGTAATGTAATTAGTAAAAAATAGATCACTTGTTTTTCGAGCATTGAGCCATGTTTTTTTCCTTTGTAATTTCGTTTCGTTTGATTTTGCCAATGGTAATAGTAACACAAACAAAATCTCTTTTACAGAGAATTCAAAGTTGGGGTTATTTCTTTAAATAGCCTATACCGACAAACGAAAACAACCATCTACAGTTATTATAAATTAGCAACAATTAAAGACATAAGTGTAAAATAAAAAATATCGTTTAATTAAAATTGTTATGAGGAATAATTATTTGATTATATTTAAAATCGTGGCAGGTCTTTGTTCACATATTTCGGAGGTGTCCTAAAAATTGTATTAACATCGGAAAAACCGTTTTACTGGTAGAGAGCGAATAAATTCAAAGAAAAGCGTAAAATATAAAATAAATACATCCAAGCTTCTTTTTATTAGGGTAGTCTTCGCTTCGCTTGCTACGGTCATCAAATTAAATTCATCCAATCACCTTTATGAACGTGGAAAATTTTAATAATTGGATGAGCGAAGCGAAGACTTCAATTTCACTGACCCCCCCAAAAAAATTAGCTCTTTTTTTTAAATATTAAAAAAATATTGTATTGTTGTCTGTTTGTTTGCTCTCTACCGGGCAAACGGCAAATGCGATCTTGATGTAAAATGGAGGGGACCTTCGCAATCTCTGAACTAGACCTGCCACGTTTTTGGGTACAACCGAAGAAATATTTCTCATGAATATCGTACTTTTACAATGTTTTTCGAATTAAGTGCGATATTTTCGTGACATTTGGGCCAATTCTGCCCAAAGGGGGTCGGGGTAAAACGACATTTTTTACATGCACATTAGGTTGTGGTGATGAAGTGCCTTTTAAAAAAAAAAGTTATTACCCCGAATTCATAAAAATAAAGGTTTAAATAAATTTTTTTGAGGTATTTTAACCCCACACAACAAAAAAACTTGAAAAGGGAAAACAGCAAACCTAAAACAATTAAAAGCAATGAACTAAATGAAATCCAATCTTAGTACCCATCCTCCATTTTCGCAAATTTTTTACTAAATTTACTTTGCTCTGTCTGTCCCCTTTCAAAGCTGACAAAAATTTTTTCTGCAAGTATTTTTTTTTCAAATAATGTAAAAGTTTGACAAATTTTTTTTTCCCAAACTCTGCAAAATGCGTCACGGCAAATGAATTTTTTTATTAAAATTGCGAAAAAAAGTAGGAGGTTCATAAACTTGGCATTTCTTTTAATCTCATTTCTTTTTTGGGTTGTGTATGGGTTTTGGGGTTTTTTTTTCAAGTTTTTTTTTATGTGTGGGATTTTTATTACTTTTTCACGTTTTCCCTTTCAAAAATTTTTTGTTTTAAAATACAATAATTTTATCAAATCGATTTTAAATTTATGTGGTATTCCATTTTACAATGAATTTAAATATCTTGGGGTCCCCAAAAACTTGTTTTTTAAAAACCTAGGGGATCTTGTCAAGTAATATAGTTACTTTTAATTATTTTTTGTAAAGGCTGACGTTAAAAAGTTATCTGAAGCCTTCCACAAACTTTTTTTAACTTTTTCTTTCAAAAGGCCCTATCACTATTACCTTAATGTACTGTAAAATATGAAAGTTGTAGCCCCCCGATGGGCAGAATCGCTTGGGTTTATTGAAACTGACGAATTAGACCGTAGTAGGGGAGTAGCAAAAAGTAATATATAGTAACACCCAAAGTGATTTTTGAGCATGTTTAAGCCATTTTTTCACCAAGAAGGAATGCTGCCCCAAACAATTTGGCATGTGTTGTCAGGTACCTAAATCCCCTCGATTTTTTATAGTTTTTAAAATTACTCACGTTTCATACGGGGGGTAAAACCTCGAAATCATCCCCTCTGCTCGCTGCATAAGGGGCCTTAGTGTGTGCGCGCCACACTTGGCTGCGCGCCTTTAAGGGGACCTAGATAATTTCATAACTACAGAAACTTGACATCATCACCCACAAAGTACAGTCTTTGGGCTCCAATTTTTTTCATTTTAATTACTATAGCAAATTGTATCTTTTAAAATTATCCTAATTTTTCAAAAAAGAATTTGGAAAGGAACTTGAAGAAGAAAGATCTAAGCATACTAAAAACTTCAAAAAAAATCTCATCCATCAACGCTAATTAAAAAGCGTTCGCAAAAGCGGCCTAGTGTAGGAAAACGCCCCAATGGCGATTCACATTGAAAAAGGGGTGAAATTTAGGCTTCTTTTGACCACGAAAAAATTTATTGAAACAATTTTCTTTTTTTACTAGGGAAACTTTGCAAACGCTTTTCAGCGTTGGTTGGGTGACGTAATTGGTGCATTAAGCTGCCATGTGTTTTTCAGAAGTTTTAAATTGATTTCGTTTTCCCATTGCTTTGGCCTGCGACAGCGCTTTGGGAAATTTTTTAATTTTACGACGACGTGGGATCAGGGGCGCACATTTCTTACACACTTACAATGAATCAAATAATTTTTTAAAAAAAAAAAAACCCAAAATTTTTTGATCTTTATAAGAAAAAATTTTTTTTATTTCCCCTGAAAAAAATATTACAATCGGAAAAAAACATGTAGGTGTTTATAAAAGAATTTGGTAAAAATCGAAAAAAATCGTAAAATTTCGATCTTCTGAAATATAATTTTTCAAAATTTCGCTCAAATTTTTAGATGATAATATTAATTCATGAAATTAAGGTTCTGTGAAAAAGTCTTTCAATCGGATAAAGCATGTGGTGTTAAAAGTCGAAGATGGTTTTTTATCGAAAAATATCGTAAAATTGCGATTTTCACGAAAAATAATTTCTCGTTGCGTCAAAAAAGGGGTCATTTAAATTCAAGATTTCGAAGGCTCCAGAAAAAATTTTTCGCAATTTGAAATAACGGTTAAATATCGTAAAATTGCGGTTTTTATGAAAAATTTAATTTTTTTGATTGTGCTCAAAATTTTAGTTGTTTTAAAAACTCATAAAATTTTGGTTCTTGTAGAAAAAATCAGTACACTTGAAAAAGCAGTAAGTGTTAAAAGTCGAAATTTTTTTTTAAACGTAAAAAACCTATTAAAAAACGTAAAATTTTTCATTTTCACGAGAAAAAATTTTTTTATTTTGCTAAAAAACGTGGCGTGCTAAATTTAAAAAATTTTAAAGGGCCCCCAGAAAATTTTTATCGCAATCGGGTTCGGTTTATTCGGATTTGTTAACAAAAAATACAAAAAAAACAAAACAAAAAGAAAGAAAGGAAAAAAAACGTTCCGGGTTTTTTTTTCCAGTGTAGAGAATAGGAATCTTTGCTTCGCTTGCTACGCTCATCCAATCATAGCATATAATTTCTATATATTCCCTAAAATTTTCATAAAATCGGGTAGCCGTTGCCAAAAAATTTCGAAAATATCTCATTAAAAAAACGGAAAAATTTGTAAAAGTACGATAATCATAACAAATATTTTATCGACGTACCCAAAACTGGGAAGTCTACGTTTTAGAGATTTTGAAGGTCCCCTCAAATTTTTATCAAGATCGCTATCCGTTTGCCCGGAGTCTCAAACAAGCAGACAAAAATACAAAAATCCCCCCCCCCCCCAAAAAAAAAAAAAAGGGGGTCGTGAAAATTAAAATCTTCGCTTTGCTCATCCCAAAAAATAAGCTGAAAGCGGAAAGGTAATTTTGGGGGGAAACCGGGTACAATAGAACGTCACGATTACTATTAGCTAAATTTATTTGATTTTATTGGATTTGCTTAACGTCTATATTTTTTGCAAATTGGCTAAACGAGACGAAGGAGGGACGTTAGGGGTGACGCTGGGGGCAAGGGGTTGGGTAGGCCCCGTGCTGGTCAGAACCAGCCACAAGCATATGGGGTTTGGGGGGGGTTCCCCCCCCGTCGTGGTGTCTTTGTCTGTGTCATCATCCCTCAGTTTTTTCTTGTCGTCGCCGTCGGGGGGGTAGTCAAAAGGGGGGCGGAAAAACCCCGGACGACCCCGATCGCCATTAGTTTTTTAGGGAGAAAACTCCCCCAATCTGGGCCAAACCACGAAAGGGTTTCGAGTTTTTAATTTGATAATCAGCCACTAAGGTATTTTAATAATTAAACAGTGGGCACTTGTGGGCGACTTATCGAAGCATTTTATTATTATTATTTATTATTATTTTGTTTATTCTTGTTTGTTAAGATTGCAACAAGAAACGGCGTCGACGCTAGCAAATATCTTGCTAAAACACTCAAAATCTGTGGAAATCTTGTGCCGCGAAGAGCCTTGATGAAGCACGTGAAACTAACTAATTTAGCACATGCAGTTGGTTCTCCCATAAGTGCTCCCTGCACAGGGAAGGGAAATGACTCACTGAGCAGTCTTTGAGGGCGGGCGGCAGGTCGTTCCATTGGTTAACTACCCGGAAAGAAAAAGCACGTCGGCCGAGCAGTCATTTGGCCGGAGGGGGTTGGAGGCGGGGGTGCCTATTATCGTCGCCTCTCAACACGCGGCCCTGGATGATGCGCGCGCACACGTCAAAATCACGTGGCGCCACTGAGGCATCTTTTAAAAAACACCAGATCGGTGTACTGCAGGTGCATGGTCATTGGCATAACCTGCAATCTGGTCACAGGGTGGGGGGAGGTTACGGCCATGTATGAAATGCAGCGCCCTTCTCTGCACCCTCTCAAGCTTTGTAGTGTTCTCGATGGTAGTTGGGTGCCAGGCGGGAAGGCCGAAAGTCATGGAGGGCTTGACTAGCGACAGGTAGGCCATCCTCTTGACGCGGGGCGTGCAGCCGTGCAGGTTGCGGGCCGCGAACGCCAGCACCTGCAACGCCTTGGTGCGCACGATGTCGGTGTGCACGTTCCATCGGAGGTCGCTTGTGATGTGAACGCCGAGGAGGCGCTGCTTGTCGACGTACTCGAGTGGGACACCATCGATGGTGTACATGAAGTAAAGTGGGGTGCGAGCGCGCGTAATGTCCATCATCTTGCACTTGAGGGCGTTGAGCGACATGCCATTTTCGTCGCACCAGATCTGAATGTCGTCTAGGTCTGCTTGGAGGGCGTCTGCATCCTCTTGGGTGCCCACGATACAGTACAGGGTGACGTCATCAGCGTACTGGAGCATTTGGATCCTTGCCGAGGTAGGGAGGTCGGCTACGAAGACGTTAAATAGCAGGGGGCCGAGCACACTGCCCTGGATGACGCCCGAGGGCACGTCCGGAATTCTGAGCGCTCGCCGTTGAACTGGACGAACTGTGGTCGGCCGACCAGGAAACTCTCAAACCACCTAAGCAAATTGCCCTTAATGCCATAATGCTCGAGCTTGGATAGTAGGACGCACGTGTGGCACTTTATCTAACGCTTTAGACCAATCGAGAAAGACACAGTGAATGTGAGCTCCGCTACGCTCATCCAGTGCCGCCGTCCATGAGTCAATGGCGCCGGCGAGGAGAGTGGTGCAAGAACGGCGCTGTCGAAAGCCGTGCTGCGCCGCAGGGATGACGTTTTGGCTCTCAAGGAACTCGCTCGTCCGGTCTCGCACAAAACGTTCCATCGTCTTACCGACCAGTGAGGTGATGCTGATTGGCCTGTAGTTCTTTATGTCTCTCTTGTCGCCGTCTTTGTAGATCGGTGCCACGGACGCCGTTTTCCATTCTGTTGGAATACCCTGTTCAAGCGCCATGTTGAAAAGGTGGGCAAGTGAGTCGCTGAGAGCGTTCGCGGAGTTTTTAAGTAGAATTGCAGGCACGCCGTCCGGGCCCGCTGACTTTATTCGCTTTAGTCCCCCGTAGAAGCTGTTTTATGTCACCGGGCAAGCAAGTCAGCTCGCTCATGGTGGGCTGTTCTGAAAGCTGGGTGGCGGGCGCGTTTCCCTGGTGGACGGGGAAAATGTTATCCGCCCGCGAGAAATTGCTCTGGAACGCCTCACTAAAACAGGCTGCCCACCTCTTGGGGTCTGACACGGTTTTTCCCCCTACCTTGAACTCGCAGCATCGTTCGGAATAGTTTTCCTTGGAATTAATGTAGCGCCAGAAGAACTTTCTGCTGTCTGCAACCTCGCCCAAGTCCCCACAATCCAGTTGTCCTTGGCCGTCCGAAGAGCCACCTGTGTCGATCTTCTGGCAGCAACATAGGCGCCTTCTTGCCGTCTTCTCAATTTGGTTTCCCGCCATCGGGCAAACAGTCTGTCCGGACGTCGATCATCTTTTAATGCTCTTGCTTAGCCAAGGGTGGAGTCGACGCTTGTTCCCCCTACTCTCCTCTTTGGAACGTGCTCATCTGCGCACTCAAAGACGATACGCTTCCAGTTTTTCCCAGGCTTCATTGACGTCTTCCAGCTGCAGCACCTCCGGCAGTCGTTCAGAAAGCATTTCGTTCAGGGCCTGCCAGTTTGCTTTAGTGAAATCAAGAACATCTCGGGCTGCACTCACAGGACGGATGGAAATCAATGAGAGTGTGGCAAGGACAGCGTCATGGTCACTCACGCCAGGCACCACCCACGTTGACACCGATGCTGGGCGCATCGCAGAGCAGCAGGTCGATAAGTCTTCTCACTCGAGTTGGTGATTCGGGTTGGCTCAGTGACCAGTTGAGAGAAAGCCAGTTCATCGAAAGCAGATATAAAATCATTGGAGGTTCTGTCGCGCCCTTCTGGTGGGTCCGAACGCCAGCATATGTGAATTAAAATCGCCAAGCAAGAGGCAGCCATCGAAACTTGGCTGCACAGCAGCCAACTAAGTCCAGGGAGTGCAGAAAGTCGGCGTTTTGGGCTGCATCTGAACATGGCGGACGGTATGCTGAACCCCACGAGAAAGTCGCAGGTTGCCGACTTTGATTTCCGCCCAGACAATTTCAGCCCGGCTTTCGAGGTGACCGTGAGGCGCTTTGGCTGCAGGTGCTGGTCGAATCGCTAGAAGGACGCCGCCACCGTCATTTGTAACAAGTATGCATAATAAACGTGGTATATGTAATTTCAGGGGTGCAGTCGCAAATAAAATAGTACCAGGGCGGGCGGTCAATCGTCAAAGTCTATTCTATACCGATAATATTGCATTGCTACCCTCCCCCACCACTCCAACCCCGCTACACAAAAGAGAATTCCACAGAAGTTTTTAGGAATGTTCTATAGATCGTATCCTATTAAACATAAGTAAAACATAATAGAATGCCATCCCTTGTGGAAAATGCTAGATTCTTTATATTAAAGAATCATTCAAAGACAATAGATCTTCGTACATATGTAAAGTTGTGTCACATTAGTGTGTTATCTTGTATATAGAGACAAATGATTTTTTATTGATGAGCATGATGTATTTTTCTGCAGAGAAATTTTAATTTTTGTTTCCCAGTAATTTGCCATGAATGATAGCATACTTCGTATTCATATACTCGGTAGCCTACTATGAGATAAAACTTTCTTTCCAAGGACGTCCAAAGAATCACGCAGATATACACGCTGATCCCAACTTTCCAATCCTTTAATCTCAAGCAATGGTCATACTTTTTTCAATGTTCTCAGCCATCCACGCGATAGTGTCACAACATAGCTACAGAAACGACGTTTCTACCCATTCGAATATTACAGTTTGAACTGTAACACGACAGACTTATCAATCTCACAGACTACACACTTCTGTACCTCCACATTATTTGTCCTCATCCATTATCACCGAAATTTGTGTGTGAAAACTACGTAGACACAATTAATCTTTGCCTGTGTGTTGCGGCACTTACTTTGGGAGTCTTAGAAAAAAAAAAGTAACTATTGTTGTTAGCTTATCCTGGAGAATGAGATTCACAAGGTAAAAAAAAAAAAAACATACTGTCTTTTTTAGTAACAGCAGTTAAAAACAACTACACCATAATAAATTATGATGCGTTATATTGAACATTATATCAAAAATAAACTGCAAGGTCCTAATTACAAGTTTACGAACCAAACACTTCAGTTATTTAATCCTACAATTCAAAAAGGGACGATATTTTCGTTATTTCTGTGGAATAAGGACAGTTTTTAGGACATCTTCTATGAATAGTGTGAAGGATACTAAAGAAAAGTACAAAAGTTATGAACCCATACAATATAATCTCGGTATTTGCACATTTTAACCTGTACATAAAATCTCAGGACTCTTTAAAGTACCCGTCGGACCGGGGTAGAATTGTATTAGAGCAGGCTCTGCTAATACGTAAAAGCCCCCCGGATGCAAGAGAAAAAGTCCACCTCACAAACATCAGCTAGTATGAAGGGTAGTATTGTTACTCCCCGAGAATATAGAGGCAGAGCTCTGGCAATATCGTCGTCGATGACCATTGCCCACTTCCCTTGACGCCCTCGACGACGACGACGACGACAATGACACCACGAAACGATGACGAAGAACAAGTGAACGGACCGCGACGGTGAGGAATCCCTAGCTACCCCTACGACGTGAGCCTGGTCTGACCAGCATGGACTCCTCCTACCCCCCCCACCCCTAAGATAGAGTGGGCATTATGCAACGGTTGACGCGTACCTATAAATCCAAAAAACAACAAAAAAAACACACCCTACTTTGTATAAGAAGGAAATTTG
The DNA here is from genome assembly GCA_024449915.1 of Sweltsa coloradensis. Taxonomy (NCBI): domain Eukaryota; kingdom Metazoa; phylum Arthropoda; class Insecta; order Plecoptera; family Chloroperlidae; genus Sweltsa; species Sweltsa coloradensis. The sequence continues at coordinate 22,499 of JAMZAV010005332.1, read as the reverse complement.
CAAGAATGGAATTTGTGTAGTAAACACAGATAGCATTGAGCAGATGGCACGTATAAAATTACTTAATAAAGCAAGGTGCTTCGAACCTAATCAGTGACGGTACAGCCTATGCGGCAGTTGCGCGGGAACAAGAAAGTCAAGGTTCAACCAAAGATGATAATTCAACTTTGTATCTCAATCGAATTGAGAATATTTACGTTTGATATGGTGTTGAATTACCGGCAACAATGTTTTTTTAAGTGATAAGTCCATTATAGTCCGTAAACCCGCGCCCATATTGGGAGTAAAAAGCCGTTCCTATACCTAGATCAAGGCACTCTATGGAGGGGATAGTAACAAAGTGAACTGTGAGCGGTGACTTTGAGCGGTGTTTCAAGACAATCTTTTACCAAATCTTCGTAACCCGACAAAATGGAGGTTAGTATAGGCCTAGGAACAAAATTCCTGATGATTTTTTCTAGATGTGTTTTAAAAGTTTATAAAGGCTGGCCGTCTTAACTCGAAAACATCCGAAATCCAATGGCTGAGTGAAACATTTTATTTAGAATTTAAAAAAAATTAAAATAAAACAATGACTTTGTAGTGATGTTGCACTGGCGTGCATTTCATGAGTCTACAAAAGCGAGCTAACATCAATGCTAGTCTGTCATCACCATCTCTATTTTCTAACATTTTCCTCCGTGCCCCTATGTAAGATGCAACCTTCAACTCTCAAGTGTCTAAAGGGTTGCCTAGCGAACGCAAGGTAGTTACACAAACTCGTTTCAAAAACATTATTTGAAAAGGAACAATGTTTCGGTGTTGTGACCCGTCCTGGATGGGTCGTAAGACCGAATGTTTCGGTGTTGTGGCACATACTGGATAGGTCGTAACACCGAAATGTTTCGGTGTTGTGACCCGTCCTGGATGGGTCGTAAGACCGAATCATTCGGCATTTAGGCGTCAAAGCTTTCGGTGTTGTGGAGATTGTGTGATGTGGGTATTCGGAGCAAAGTCACCCGTTTCGGTCTTATGGCCCATCTAGATAGGTCGTTCGTCACAATTTTGAAAAGTTGTGATGAACGACCCATACTGCTAGTGCCACAACACCGAATTTTTTCGGTCTTGTGTGGATACCTCTGTCGAAAATATTCGGTCTTGTGGCATAGTCTGTTTTTCGGTGTTGTGGGTATTGTGTGCAGTGGATATTCGGTGATGTGGCCCCGACCCGTTTACCCGACCTTATCCACTGAACAAAAGAGGCTCGTAGCAGCAGTTTCAAACACAAACTATAGGGGTCAGTTAACTCACACAGCGCGCTACACTAGCGCGGCAATGCGGTTGTTGCAAACAAGTACGAAAAAAACCGGCAATTTGGAGGTTACGTATCTGCCCACGTAGTGTACTCTATTATCTGTGCTTCCAGCCTGTGAAGGCTTCTCACAACTGAGTAACATATATCTTCATACACTCACACTCACTCATACTCACACTCACACGCACACTCACTCACACTTACACTCACACTCAATACTTAGACCTCTATTTTCAGTATAAATGAAAATCTCAAATGTTTAGGAATATGAGACATTTTAATTTCTATAAATGTGTATAATACAATAAGTTCCAACTTAGTTCTGTGTATAAAGCGAAAGCATACTTACATACAGAAACTGGTGGGGGCCTTCGACTAAGTCCTTGATTCTACATTAACTATCTTGACTGGTAGTTAAAGCTTGGGCCCTATATTGTTTTTATCGTACGTGTATGATGCCATTATAAATATGCCACTTTAATGGTTATTTTCATTTACAGTTCTGCAACACCATCTGAACAGATTCAACATCACCACTGAACCGGCCACTTGTAAATTATGTAACTTTGAATCCCAAGACAGAGCACACCTTTTCAGGTGTGCCGCACTTCAGAATGACATTACTCCCTGCCCAATGATGAGCAGGTCAGAGAAAGAAGCTATTTTATACTGGATAGCAAGAAAGAAGAATGGCTGAAGAAGCCCCTCTCTGCACAGGAAAAAAAAACTTGTACCAAATTAAGCTACTTTTATTTAATATTCCATTCATAAGGTGTAAGTCTGAATAAATTTTGAGAAAGTACTGCAGAGTATGAATGATTGGTTCAACTTTTCTATTAATAACACCTAATGAGTAAAGGGTTAACTATATTCCACTGCTATTGGGTGTTATTTGTTATTTGTTATTAAGATTACTTGCATGTTTTAAATTATCTCTACCACCACTTCACACAATACCTCTCTGTGGAAGCCCCCTCCTGCAAGCCCCTGGTCTCTTTGGGGGCTAATACTTAAACTGTATGTATGTAAATGTAAACCATATTATGTATCATATTGTATTATGTATCTGAAATCTGAAATCTGTAATATGTATTTAAATTTCTTAAATAAAAAAAACATGAATATGACCTAAGTATTTTGTTTTCTTTGTAGTATTCTGATCTCAATTTGAAGGAGCATTCTGATTTATGAAATATTTGCAATTTTGTATATTCAACAATTAATCAATACATTTGTAACAGAGTGAATGTTGAGACTACGGTACTGTAGATTCATATATTTTTTACTCTCTTCATTATTCATAGACTTCCTTCACATTACTAGCATTCTATGCGGATTGCAGCTGTGCTTGAAAACAAGTACCGTACAAACACGCTGTGTCTGTTTACACTTCGAATTTTGCCTGCATATCCTTAAACCGCATAGAACTCTAGTAATATTGGATATTGTGTGTGTGAACATTGTGTAGGAATATTGTACCAGTGAGTATATTGTGCATGTACTTACTAAATAATTTGCTAATAATTTTGTTGCATTTCTTTCAGTAGTGTATGTAAATGTAAACTGTACTGGTAGTGGTAGTAGTAGATCTAGTTAGTAGTAGAAATCTTTATTAGCATTTTTGCTATTTAACATACACAATCATATAATTTAACAAATGTACGCCAAAGTCGTTGTTAGACGGGTAAGCGAGTAATGTGTTGAGTACCCGGGAACATTAGCATTTTAGTTTATTGATATAATAAGTTATACTGTAAGATATAAATGATAGGGTTTTGAATTTATTTGGTCTAAGGGCGCGTCAACTGTATGGTCATAATGAGCCACTCTAGCCTATGATAGGCTAGGGAGGAAAGACCCATGCTGGATCCAGCTTAGCTTAGGTAGGGGGAGGCAATGGAATATTACCGGGTACTCAACACATGGCTCATCCACTCATCTAACAACGACTTTGGCGTTCGCATGTATTTGCTTATATAGTTCGATATCCCTATGCACAAACAAAGAGTACCTACGTTAAAAAGCGAATCGGTTATTTGAGAAACCGAATAAAACCATTGTTCTGAGTAAAACGCAAAAAACGTGCATTTAATACCCTGAAGTCAAAAAGTGCATGCTTTTTGATGTATTAATTTAGATGTGGCATAGTTACATTAATTTTTGTTGATATTGATATTTATGAGCACGTTATATCATAATACCGAGGGTGTAATTATCTTGGATTTATTTTCAATTAAATGGGGCGGGTATATATTCTAGGAAAACGCTTAAGTCCCGCCGCGTTGTTGGATGAGCGTAATTGGTGTATTGAGCTGCCATGTGTTACGCGGATTTTCTGTTGTTCTGTGAAAAAATAATTACTAAGTCGAAAATTTTTTTAAATTAAATTAAATTAAATAAAAAAATTAACTTAATTTCGTAATCGTAATTGTAATTTTAAAAAAAGAAAAAAATCGTAAAATTGCAATTTTCATAAGAAATAAATAATCGATTGCGCTCAAGTTTAACTCGAGTATATTAATTCATGAAATTAAGGTACTGTGAAAAAATCATTACAATAGGATAAAGCATGTAGGTGTTATAAGTCAAAGAATTGTTTTAAAAAAGAAAAAACCCGTAAAATTTCGATTTTCATGAGAAATAATTTTTCGATTACGCTCAAATTTCACACGAATATCTTAATTCATAAAATTAAGGTTCTGTGAAAAAATCATTACAATCGGATAAAGCATGTAGGTGTTATAAGTTGAAGAATTTTTTTTTAAATCGAAAAAAATCGTAAAATTGCGTTTTTTTGGATGAGCGAAGCGAAGACTTCAATTTCACCGACCCCCCAAAAAAATTTAGCTCGGGTGTTTTTTTGTTGTTTTTTGTTGTTTTTTTTTTTTTTTTCCTGTCTGTTCGCTCTCTACCGGGCAAACGGCATATCCGATCTTGATGAAAATTTGACAGGACCTTCGAAATCTCTGACTTAGACTTGCTACGTTTTTGGGTACAATCGAAGAAATATTTCTCATGAATATCGTACTTTTACGATTTTTTCGATTTTTAGTGCGATATTTCGTGACAATTTGGGCCGATTCTGACCAAAAGGGTGGGGCTTACAACGTTCATATTTTCACATGCACATTAGGTAATGGTGATGTATTGACGTTTGAAAGAAAAGTTGAAAAGTTAGCCAGAATCTATAGAAATAAAGGTTTAATTTAGATTTTTGTTTTTTTGTACGATATTTTCGTGCCATTTGGGCCAATTCTGACCAAACGGGTGGGGCTACAATGTTCATATTATACATGGACATTAAGGTATGGTGATGTAGTACTTTGAAAGAAAAAGTTGAAAAAGTTAGCCAGAATCCATAGAATTAAAGCTTTTAATATAAGTTTTTACGGTAAATAATACCAATTGACAAGAAACAAAGAAACTTGACAACATTCACCTTCAATGCGTAGGCAGCAAAACAAAGCACTTGCAAAAGTAAAGATATCCCACGCAAACTAAAACCTTTAAAAAGCTCATCCATCAACGCGGCGGGACTTTAGCGTTTTTCTAGTATAAGAAAAATTTTCCCGATTGCGCTCAAAAACGTGGCAGTTCTAAGTTCAGAGATTTCGAAGGTCTCCATAAAATTTCATCGCAATTGGAGTATCGGTTTACCCGGAATCGTGTTAACAGACACACAAAAATACAACAAAAAAAAACCATTCCGGATTTTTTTCTCCAGTGTAGTACAGAATGGAATCTTCGCTTCGCTCGCTACGCTCATCCAAAAATTCATAAAAATAAGGTAGTATCATAAGTTTTTATGATTGTTTATTATAGTAGGGGCCTAAACATAAAACTACATTTTATAAAACTTTTTTTTTTAATTTCTCGGCAATGAGAGCCAATGACTCATTTTGTTGAAAGTGGCTTTTTCCGTTTCTCAAATCCATACAATTTTTTCTTCAGAACGTATATGGACTGACTTATTCGGTTTCTCAACTCAAAGGGAAAATTGACACCCTGTTATTGGATGAGCGAAGCGAAGACTTCAATTTCACTGACCCCCCAAAAAATTTAGCTCGGGTGTTTTTTTGTTTGTTTGTTTTTGTTTGTTTTTTTGTTTGTTTTTCTGTCTGTTTGTTCGCTCTCTACCGGGAAAACGGCATATGCGATCTGGATGAAAATTGGAGGGGACCTTCGAAATCTCTGAACTTAGAATTGCTACGTTTTTGGGTACAATCGAAGAAATATTTCTCATGAATATCGTACTTTTACGATTTTTTTCGATTTTTAGTGCGATATTTTCGTGACATTTGGGCCGATTCTGACCAAACGGGTGGGGCTACAACGTTCATATTTCACATGAACATTAAGGTAATGGTGATGTAGTACATTTTGAAAGAAAAAGTTGAAAAAGTTAGCCAGAATCTATTATAGATTCTGGCTAACTTTTTCAATAGAAATAAAGCTTTTAATATAAGTTTTTGATTTTTTGTGCGATATTTTCGTGCCATTTGGGCCAATTCTGTCCAAACGGGTGGAGCTACAACGTTCATATTATACATGGACATTAAGGTTATGGTGATGAAGTACCTTTTGAAAGAAAAAAATGAAAAAGTTAGCCAGAATCCATAGAAATAAAGCTTTAAATATAAGTTTTTTACGGTAAATAATACCAATTGACAAGAAACAATAGAAACAACAATCACCTACAATGCGTAGGCAGCAAAACAAAGCACTTGCAAAAGTAACGATATCCCTTGCAAACTAAAAACTTTAAAAAGCTCATCCATCAACGCGGCGGGACTTAGCGTTTTCCTAGTATACACAGGCATGGTCGAAAAATATTTCGTTTCTCTATACTAATCGATAGGTCCTGAAATTCTGAAGAAAATGGCTATCTCATTGGATGAGCGAAGCGAAGACTTCGCGATCAATTTCACTGACCACTCAAAAAATTTAAGCTCCAATGTTTTTTTGTTTGTTTTTCTGTCTGTTTGTTCGCGCTCTACCGGGCAAACGGCATATGCGATCTTGATGAAAATTAGAGGGGACCTTCGAAATCTCTGAACACTTCGACCTGCCACTTTTTTGGGTTCAATCGAAGAAATATTTCTCATGAATATCGTACTTTTATGATTTTTTACGATTTTTAATACGATATTTTCGTGACATTTGGGCCGATTCTGACCAAACGGGTGGGGCTACAACGTTCATATTTCGTGATGGTGATGTATTGCGTTTTGAAAGAAAAAGTTGAAAACGTTAGGCAGAAACCATAGAAATAAAGGTTTTAATATGTGTTTTTTGAGGTGTTTAAGAATAACTAACAAGTAACAATAAAAACTTGACAACAATCACCTACAATGCGTTCAAAAAGCACTTGCAAAAGTAAAGAGATCCCACGCAAACTAAAAACTTCTAAAAAAGCTCATCCATCAACGCGACTAAAAAAAGCGTTCGCGAAGCGGCCTAGTTGACGCAATTTGGGTGACTTTTCGGTTTCTCAAATAACCGATTCTTTGACCTTTTATGATCTAACATTTTTTTCTTTTTCTAAATATTCACTTTATAAGTTTTCATTACATACTATACATGCTATATTTAAAAATAAAAATACTAAAATGAATTTCTTGTTTATTAATTGGGTGATTAGACCCACCCAACCTATGCAAATTTCGGAGAACTTTTAGTATGTTATAGAGGGAATTTTTTCTGAATCCATTGATACCAAATTCTCTTAGGTTGCAATTTGTCCTGGGTCCTTTTTTTATATATTTCGGACTATATTTTTGTTCCGACTTCTGAGTGCCACGGCAGTAGTTTTGCCAGGCATTGCGCTACGACTGTCGCACACCCGGCCAGGCAAAGGCAGGCGATCACTCTACTACTGCACTGCTCTGCTGTTCTCAAACATACCGCATCGCTATCGCCAAGCTAGGCACTTAGGCGGAACAACCCCAGTGGCGTAGGAACCGGGGGTAGAGGGGGGTAATGCCTCCCCAAGTTTGGTGCGGGGGGGGGGGGGAAACTAACATGATTTAAATAATAATCCCAGAATTTCTGTAGTAAATATGCACTTGAGGCATACACTTATACAATTCAACAGTCACCTTGGTAAAACGAATATGTTTGCCTTGCCTGCATGCTTCGTCATTACATACAAAATTAGGATGAAATTTACTAAAATGAGCCACTTCACGTTCATATTTTTTACTTTTTAGATCGCAGATAGTTGCAGTAAAACAGTCCGATTTCAGTTAAAACAATATGACGAAATAACTGTATAGAATGATTGGATTGGATATTGCTTAACGTCTCATATTAATGAAATTTGGTATAGATTGGAGAAGGGTTGACAGGTTGGGAAAACATAGAGAACATAAATCCCAGCCTGAAGGGCGGGGGGCGACAAAACTTTTCACCTGCTGATGACCACTGCAGCTAATTTAAAGTTGTTTGTTACCTTAACCCACGACGCGTTTCGTCCTTCTGGGACTCTTCAGGCGGATGGTGGCCACTAAAAATCAGCTAACTACATGCAAACAATACTCACAACACATAACCAAACCTGTGGTAGGGCCACGCAAGAAGTAAATTCTGCATGCATGTTGTCATCATCAGCAAGGTTACTTCACACACCATTCAAACTGAGGCACACCGTCAGAACAACCAGTAAGGGTGCTTCCCTCCCAACTCTGGTGCTCGGGAGACAAGAAATCCATGACTTACCCTGGATTCGAACCAGGACCCTTGGCAACAAGAGAAAAGCTACCCCTCCTGCCGTTGAAAGGCCAGGGTGCCTCTTCATTCATTCTAGGAGAATAGGTTAGAGATAGGAAGGGTGAATAGTCACAACACAGCACAACCATTGAGGGGGCTTCCTTCCTAGACTCTGGTGCTTGGGCGACAAAAGAACCACGTCTTACCCTGGATTTGAACCAAGACCCGTGGCAACGAGAGAGGCTGCCCTACTAATTGTGACTGGGATCAAAAAACGAAAGAAAACAATACTCAGACGATGAGTGGTGATAGATGAGGATGAAGTATGTACAGAAGAGAGGAGGGGAAACCCGGTACCGGCACATAGCCTACTCCTTTCGAAAAGTACCAAGGGGACCAACGGCTTAACGTCCCATCCGAAAGGACGGTGTAACTTAGACAGTCATATAGGTTCCTCCACTAACCCGGACTGCCGAGCAGACGTCGAGGAGAACGAAGCCGTTACACTATCATTAGAACTCTCCGTCTGCTCTAACCAGCGGTATACGTGAGTTTCAGGGCAGAGCGGTCACCCCCTCTACCCTTGACCACGCCCGATTCTGCTAACCTCGGTGTTCGAGTGGGAACCGGTTAAACGACCTCGGCTAAACCGCTGGCTCTGTAGAATGATGAATTTTTGTTTCGCCTTTGGCGAAAGGGCCTCCGGCGGCTGGGGCTTTGCCCCAGATCCCAGCTGCCGCCCACAAAATCTTCTAATGGATTTGCCCCCCCCCCCCCCCCCCTTAAACATAAAGTTCTAGCCGTTAATCTAGTGTGTGCTGGCTTATGACTAGTTCCCCCCCCCCCAATATTGTTCCGGGCCTATAAGCTCTTTTTATAGAATATATTTCCCTGTTGCAAATGAGCATTTTCTGTCTCGCAGTTCGTCCTACGGGTTTGGCTTGGTTGGTCGCTTGGTACTGTCCACTAAAAATCAGTTATATGACTGAGTGAGTAGACTCTAATACGAATTAGCTAATTAATATTATTTACCCTTATAAATAAATTTGTAAATACGTGAAGCTGTCTTGTACCAGGTGCTGAAGCTCCGTGACTGTAGCGTGACACCCCCACGTAGGGAGGTCTTATGTACACGCTTCTTTAGCTGAGAGATAGGTGCACATTTGCACCCACCCACCCCTCTCTATAAGAAGAGTTCCTACGCGTCGTCGCTAAACTATCTTATCTATCAACATTTGAATGGTAAAACTAGTAAAATATAGGTCTATTCATGTGAACCATGATTGTCATATGGCGATCATCTGCGTCTATATTTTATCGTCCTCATATGCTCAATGCATTGCAACTGATGGGGCATATCCGCACGTGAATTGTGGTTATTACATGAATTGTGTTTAGAGCCTACATACTCTGTTAGAGAACTGATTGATTCTAATAAATCTATGCAGCCTAATAATGGAGGATACCTGATGTAGGATACACATCAGTGTCACACTATGTGCCCTAATCATGCAGGTGAAAAACTAGATTATTGGTGTGTGAGGGTAATGAATCCCAGCACCCACCTTGACGACGAAAGAACAAAATATCAGTCCGAGTTGCTTGTCGCGGAAGTCGAACCCGTGTCCCACACCCCGCACGCTATGCATGAGCCATCTCCGTCAGTGTGTATGGGAGCATCCAACGAACCATCTAAATATTTAAACGTGCATCATAATAATATGCTAGCAGAATGTACCAAGTATGATGCCTAGCGCACGCAATTTGATCTCTCCCTCATATAAAGAACTTTTAAGATAATAATATTATGTTTACGGCGACAAATTTTCTAAATTTATATTTCAAAGTAAGTTAATTGTTTACCCAAATTTAATTTAATTTAATAATATTTATTTTTCAATCACCGTCATCTCTATTATTTCATTTTCTTTTATAAACGAAGAAAACAATAATATTCATAAAAACAAACTCATATTCTTAACTTGCAATATCACAGGCGGCGCAATATGACCTGACCGGTTGAAGCGCCCCAGTTTCTCACGTCGTTCGTCCTACCCCACGTGACTTTGTTACACGTGGACCCTGCACTATCTGATAAGCGATCCGAACGTTCTAGATAATGTAGCTAGCTTCAGGGCGAGGGAGGGGGAGGGGTGTGCATGAGTAACCAGCAGACAAGACCTGTCTCCGGACTCGGCATTTGTGTAGTGGTGATTGCGAGTGAACGTTGTGTGTGGAGTGACTTAGGATGGGGCGTGTTTTATACACAGTTGTCCAGTGCTTTATACACTGTTGTTCAGTGTTTTATAGGTAAGTGATCTTAGCAAGTACCTACGTATTCTAAGAAGTCATAACTTGTGAATGTAATTCAATTTTCTTACAACCATTGCAATGCACTCCTCGTGTGCAAACATTTTCTATCTACCGCTACGGTATAATCTTAATTTGACGGAAGTGTTATTTTGCATTAAATTTATGATTTTCCTTTTTCTAACTGAATATTTTTATGTATTTACTTGGTTTTTGGCCGCGGAAAGTAGTTTCAGGACTTATTTAATCACTTTTAGTTGCTGGAATCGGTCGTTTTGGTACTATAGGTAGGCCTAGTTCAGTTGTTGCGGTCCAACTTTTCAACACAGTTTTTTTCAAAGAAAAGAATAAAAAACAACTTCAAAAAAGAAACAAATGAAGAAGAACTCATTATTAACGATTTATTTATACTAATCACTCTGAAAATATACCAATTATATAGAATAACACAGATTGAATACAAACACGCGCTCATTTTACTGTCATTGATCCGCCATGTTTGGTATTTACGTCTTGATTTTACTTACTAGGCCAACCAACCTTTTTCGCTAAAATATTCCACCTACAAAACCTTTAACGTCGATATTTTAAATATTAAGGACTTTTATTAAAATAGAATTTTCGTTTAAAATAGCGACGTTAAAGGTTTTGAAGTTTTTTTTGTTGCTATAAAATTTAAAACGTGATGATTCTATTTAGGATTCTTTTATTATGTTCTTGTAAGGTTACTTGCAGTGAGTACAACATCCCAGCACGGTAGGAATAGGCCTATAGGCCGCGTCGCTCCTCGCTACTTATAACTTAGTTTTGTTTATAAAACACAATCGGAAAATTATTTTTAATTGCTTTCCGCGCATTTATTTTTAATTTACTTTGAAATATCAGTGATTTGGCAAAGAAAATGAAGTAAAAAAACAAACAACGGCAATTTCGTCAAACTAGTAGAGTTCCAATTTTAAATGTAAAAAAAATATGCTGCAAAAATCGCAACTTAATTCATGTTAGGGTGCTAGAAAATCCAATTAAAAAAAAAATTAGGAACTCTACTAGTTTGACGAAATTGCCGTTGTTTTTTTTTTTTATTATTGGATTTTCAAGCACCCTAACATGAATTAAGTTGCGATTTTTGCAGCATATTTTTTTACATTTAAAATTTGTTTAGCTTTAAAACATGGTCTGTAATAATTGGAAATATAACCATGGTGTTTTCCTGGGGAGTATTATTTGAAACGCCTATCGAGATCGGACTACTTCTATGGAGTGACTAGTGGGGCAGGGGCCAATCGAGGACCCTGAAACTCACGTATACCGCTGGTTAGAGCAGATGGAGGGTTCGAGAGCTGGTGCAACGGCTTCGTTCTCCTCGACGTCTGCTCGGCAGTCCGGGTTAGTGGAGGAACCTATATGACTGTCAAAGTTACACCGTCCTTTCGGATGGGACGTTAAGCCGTTGGTCCCCTTGGTACTTTTCGAAAGGAGTAGGCTTCGTGCCGGTACCGGGTCCTCCCTTCTGTTCATACTTCATCCTCATCTATCGCCACTCATCGTCTCGATTAGCCAAAGTGCATAAATATGAGACGTTGAGCAATATCCAATCAATCAATCAGCCAATCGAGGAACAATATCCTGATAGTATGATGACACTTCCTGAAACTTGAACATGAATCATCCTATCAAGCAACGATTGCTCGAGTTCATAGTTGTCCCAATGGGAGGCCCTATCCTACGCCACCCCGCTCTTCGGGCTTCCAAGAAGTGTCTAGAAAAAGTCGTATGCATAGATCGCTAGAGAGGGTACGATTTCTGTCAATTATTCCTTTGAACTCCCACTGATCGCCTATGAAGCCAAGCCAAGCCTTATAGTAGGCATCGCCTTAGTATCGGAACGTCATTATTTGATCACCAATCCATCAATCAAATCCGTCACTGTTTAGATTGATCTATATTCAATTAATCACTCTAGTAGGCGACGTCTATGTTGAGCTTGAGACAGTGATCTAGGGGGGGGGGGGCGATCGCCCCCCCTTTATCCGCCACTGGCTTGGGGCCAAGTCAGCAATCTTCCTGGTCGTGCCCCCTCTCTCTCTTTCTCTCTCATTTAGTCGACAAATCCTTTTCGTAATAAACGCCATTCGAACCTGGAATGCTCTCCCTACTGCTATAAGGGATGTATATCTAACAAACTATAATGTTTTCAAGAAAGAAACTAACAAGTTATATCTTTTGCAAAGCCTCTCCGATGCCTGATATACTTGTACTTAAATTTACCACCCTCTAATCTAATTTCTCATAGTATTAACTATGCAATTTCATTTCATTTTATTAGTCATCAATTTTAGCACTCATATGCTTACACAATTACAAGGTAGGCGAGTATTTGATGTTGTCCATGTTGGTATAAAGTAAAATCCATACATTACAAAGTATTTACAAAATTACCTATACAGGTATACTAAAGTATCTAGAGACCATTCTATAGCTCATTAAAATAACCCTTTCCACAGAGTCTAAAATATAAATAACACAGGATAAATCACTGAATATCGTCACACAATAACCAGAATAAACTCACTAATTCTTATTTGCAGAATGCAGGTGCAGCTCAAACTGCAAATCAGTTACCTACATTAGTTTGTGCTAAAATTATTACTAAAATATTCTGAGAGCGAATAAAACTCCATTTCCAGCAGCCAGGATTTCATCTTAAATTTAAAATCTGTGTCTCCTAAGCTCTCCTTTAAGTAGCCAGGGAGGTGGTTGACTATTTTCCTCCCAGCCTGAGTAGGATCATTATCAGACACCTTAGCCTACTTTGTTCCTGGTGAAGGTTGTCCTTCTGTCTCGTGTTATGGGGGTGTACATCACTGTTTCTCGTAAACAACATGGGGTTATCATTTACAAAAACTGCCATTTCCATTATATAGATTGATGTTACGGTGAGTACCCCTAGGGTTCTAAAAGCCTGCCTGCATGATCCTCTATTGGGTAAGTTGGCCATAATTCTAATAGCCCGTTTTTGCAAACGAAAAACAGCTAATGCCGAGGAGGCATTACCCCAGAACAGGATTCCATATTGAATCAAAGATTGGAAGAATGAAAATACACCATTTTTGCAGTACTCTGGTTACACTGCTTTACAACTTTCCTCAAAACAAAACACGCTGAACTTAGTCTACCACACAAGTTCTCAATGTGCTGAGCCCATTTTAGTCTGTAATCTACTGTTAAACCCAGAAACATTGCATGATCTGCAACTTCCAATAGTTCCCTCCCAAGTTCTATTACCATCTGTACTGGCTCACCAATTGCCTGGAATTTCAGCAACTGCGTTTTATCACAATTTAACTTAAGCTTGTTGGCTTCAAACCATTCTATTAACTCTCTCAGTATGAAAAGAAATTTGTCTTTGAGACCCATGTTACACAGAGCTCGAATAATAATACTAGCATCATCTGCATATAGAACCACCAAGCAATCCAGAGGCAAGTTGGTAGGAAGGTCATTGATGTAAAGAATAAAAAACACCGGCCCTACCACCGACCCTTGTGGAACACCATGTTTAATAAGTCTCCATTTAGAGTGCGTTATTGTTTGCCCCTTGCCAAGGCCACCCTCTGTTTCCTATTACACAAGTACGAGGTTACCCAGGCCAGTGTGACATCTCTAATCCCCAAATGATCTAATTTGCGAAGTAGAAGTTCGTGGTTGATTGTATCGAAAGCCTTCGATAGATCACACATAATGGACCCTGTTACTTCCTTCTCTTCAAGAGCCCCTTGGATTGCATGTGTAAGTTGAAAGGTTGCCGATTTGGTGGAATATCCAGCTCTAAATCCGTGTTGGCATTCAGACAGAATATTCTCATCTCTCAGGAAGGCATCGAGTTGTTTAAGAAACAATTTTTCTAACACTTTGGAAAAGTTTGGGATCAGCGACACGGGTCTATAGCTGGCCCTCTCCTGCACTTTGCCCTTCTTAAAAGTGGTATCACTGTGGAAAATTTCAACTTTTCCGGAAATGTCCCGAAATGAATGAGGAATTGCAGATAGCTGCTAGAGGTTCAGCTATGACCGCACCACATCGGCGAATAAGAAAACTGGGCACCTCATCCCACCCGGCTGACCTCTTTGATTTTAAATCTTTTATTACCTGGCGAACTTCGTTAATGCTAACAGGCCCTTTAAAAACACATCTTATGAATGCGCCTGACACCTCCCTTACTTAGCTTGGCCAAACATGCCTCAACAGTATCCGCCTTGGTATCAATTATATTATCAGCAATATCTGTGAAATAATCATTGAACAAATTTGCTACCTTATTTGCATCTGCTATTTCCCTTCCTTCAATTTCCAGAAACAATGGGATCGGTTTCCTTCTCCTCTTCCTTACCTGCAAGTGCTTTTACCACCCCCCATGTAGCCTTTACTTTATTTTTAGCTTCCCCAATCTGCCTGCTGGTATGTGCCTTTTTGGCCATCCGGATGTCCTTATTAACCTCTTTTTTGAAAGCTTGGAAGCGCTCAAGAAAATGGGCGCACTGGTTTACTTTACTTTGTTGGAACAGATCTCTCTTTACTTGACATTTCCTTCTTATTCATCCGTTAGCCACCCCCTCCGCCGAGATTTTACTAGAAATTGTCTGAGCGGGAAAGCTGTATTGAAAAGTGATAAAAATATTCTTAGAAATTCATTATATTTCCCATCAGTATCCGGAATCCTATCTATCCCGCTCCAGTCCGTATCCCTTAATTGCTCTATGAAATTAATGATGCTTTCCTCCTTAAATTGCCTACTCCAGCTATAGGCCCCCCTTTTATTCTGTTTAGCTTGGCCCACTACCGGCAGACTGATAATTTGACAGCAGTGATCAGAATAACCTGTCTCGATGACTTTTGGAGCAATCGTGGACGAGAAGTTTGTAAATACGTTATCAATTACAGAACTACTATTCAGTGTAATTCTTGTTGGGGTTGTAATAAGAGCCGTTAAAATTGTAAATGCCCAAAATATTTACCATGTCTTGCTTCTCGGTACTTGGTTTGAGAGAAGTCCACGTTAAAATCACCACTTATTACCATGTGTTTTGTACCCTCTTTACACTGCAGCATTTTGAACATCGTTTCTAACTTGGAAATAAACAGGCCAAAGTTGGCCGGATTGGGTGGTCTGTAAACTGTCCCCAATTACCAATTTAATGGGGGATGTTATTTCTAGAGCACAAAAATTCTATAGATTTCTCAACTGCTACGAGTCCAGGTCAGCTCGATTTTTGTATTTGTAACCTGCCGATTTTCCCAATAAAAATAGCCGTTCCTCCCCTTATATGTTCCTTTCTTGAAAACATGCAACTAACTTGAAATCGCTAATAAGAACCGACTCCTCCTGACCCCGCTCGAACCAGTGTTCTGATATACAAATAAAATCCACGATTTCTTTTTGAGAATCTAGAAATATCTCTATTTCTTCTGGTTTTTCACCCCCCAAACCTTGCGTGTTGTGATGCATCAAAACTTCTGAGCGCCGCTGGGCTTTTGGCAAACATACGAAGTCGCCTGTCTAGATACGCCAGGCACTATGGTGACTTGCTTACCATCCCGGTTACAAGAAAATTTTGACTCCCTTCTCCTACTTTATCCCCTTGTGCCGTGGAAGTGTTATCTACAAGCTCTTCCGAGGTCCCTTGACCCATCAAGATCTCTGAACTCTCTCTGCAATGAACTGTCCTAGGAAGAGACCCCCCCTTCGGTTGAGATGGATCCCATCTCTAGCCGATTCCCATTTAGAAATCCTGGCATTCGGATCTAAGAAGCTCACTCTCTTTTACTGATTACACACCCATTCAATCCCTTCATTAACCTCCTCAATATATTCATCGGAGCAATCATTCCGATACACAAGCCCATTAATTATGAGGTGCGCATCTCGCAATGGTCCGTCCCTTAAATCATCAACTAACAAGCGAGTCTCTCCATCACATGTATATCACTTCTGTCTTTAAAAATTGTTAGTTCCTATATGACACACTATGACCTTTGGGACATACCCCAATTTCTTTACCCCCACTCGACTCACAAGTTCCTGGGTTCTTATGCCCCCATATACCTTAACCTCGCACCCTGCTGGTTCCAACACCTCCCTTGCACCGCGCAGCATTGAGTCGCCCAACACGAGCACCTCCTGGGGTTTGGGAAAACAACTTCGGAGTCCCCGACTGTTTGTGTCCTCCTCCCGTTGAGCAAAGACCTCCTGTAATGCTCTGCCTGGACTCTTGCTGATTACCAATGCATCTTCAAATGCAATGTAACGTACATTACATTGTGTCGTTTTAATTTTTTTGAAAATCAGTAGTATTTAGTAGTAATAAAAATTTATCTCCCTTCTACATTTAATGTCGTTATACCTAATCTTTGGTTTATTTTATTTTTTTTATTTTTTTATTTATTTATTATTTATTTATTTGCACTACACTCTTAGAATGAATGAGATGTGTGAATGATAGCGTATTTATAATATAAATATTTAAGTAGAATTCCCACGCGGATTTATATTTTCTTCAGAAATTGTTTTTAGGCTAACAACGCCCATAGGCCTAAGTAAGCTTATATACATGTATTTTGTTTATATAGTTTCATTTTCAGTAGGCCTATATGTATGGAATATTCTTTATTTACTTTAATATCTAGCTGTAACAATTAATTAAATTATTTTTTAGTTTATGTAGCACTAAAATTCTCTCTCTCTCTCCCCTCCCCTCTCTCTCTCTCTCTCTCTCTCTCTCTCTTTTGGTGCGTGCGAGTCTGACTCACAAGACCGGTTTCAAAATCCCGCCACAGGCAATCCTGCTTGAATGTTTTCTCCGAGGTTGTTTTCTAATTATTAAATCCTCTGAAACATCCCTCGGGCATTCCCTAATACCCTGGTGTTAGTCACAGCGGATATCTCTGATGTGCCCCCTAAGCTATCATCTTAACAAAGAAGTTTTTTTTTTTTTATTTCTACCATGGATAAACACTAAAATAGTCGTTCTCTTCCAGTTGAGTGAAGTGAGTGAAGTGGTGTCTGAAGCTTGCTAGTCACCGCCCGCCCCCGAACCTGCTCGCTGCTCGAGGCCAGCCCCTCTGCAGGACGTCACACAGAGGCGGAGGCTGAGTACCCACTCAGTGGCTTGACTTATTTCCTACACTTAGGCCTTTACAAACATTTAGCAACAACTATGGGTAACAAGTGTTGATGATATTAGCAGGAATATAATCTTGGCTATGCCACTAAAATTCGAAATTTTTAAACTCTGCCGATATCATCCAATTACTTCTTGCCAATAGTGTATGTTTGTAAACTGGTCCAATTATTAATTTTATTATAGGCTGTCTCAGCTAAGATTGCACTTGTTTGAACTTTTGACATTATTCCTTATAGATTTTTTGACATATATACACAATATCCACAGTGATTTCTCACTGAAAACTCGCGTGAAACTGTCTGACGTAAATCTCTTCGGCTTACAAGAACACAGGGCCTACAATAATCACGTATTTGACATTCTCACACGTCACTTCCGCCAAACTAAAGGCTCGTTGACAATCACATAACAACACGTTAAAAATAACATAAGTAAGTTGAAACCCTTGGAAACAGTGGTGTTGTTTACGCAACGCACGTAACGTATGAAGAAGTTGATCCAATCTCAACTTTACCGTACGTTACGTTATTAATTCTTATTAGCCAATCACAGCCCGTTTCCGAGTGTCTACCCTTGTTGTGTTGTTAATTGTGATTGTAAACACCACATTAATTTTAACCGTGCGTTACGTTATTTGTTAACGTGTTGTTAAGTGATTTGAAAGTTTGCCAGTTTTACTATTGGGGGGTTCCTTCGTAAGGTTCCTTCAGGCCAACCGTAGAATTGTTCACTGGTGAATCAAGTCTAATGTAAATTTACTTTCAATATGAACCTTTGACGTAGGTGACCGTTCCATATGGTGCATAGGATGTTAGTACAGATTGTCTCCAACGAGTACTCCCGCGCGTCACGTGATCAATCATGACTAAATCTTCCTAAAGGTTGAACCTCCATGATCACGTCAACAAATATTACGAACTGACATATTTCACAAACCCAACATCGCCAAATTTGTATCAGTTAAAACTAAAACTATTTCAATACGACTTTTCACCAATGTTTAATTTAAAAAAAAAATACATATAATAATTTTAATTTGTCACATTTACGCTTTTTTTCGCTGAATATGGTTTAATGTTTGCAAGCTTTTTTCCTTTCGGTTATATTTAGATATACACGCTCGAATAATCCAGTTTTGTGTCTGAATCAGCTGTAATCACCCCACTCGATAGGGCGCGGTTGCCTTTAGTCGGCTACCTCTTAAGTCAACTATACCTACCTCTAAGTCAACTACCTACCTCTTAAGTCAACTACCTACCTCTTAAGTCAACTACCTACCTCTTAAGTCAACTACCTACCTCTAAGTCGGCAAAAGCCGTCCGCGTAGCACACACGATTAGGGCTCTGGTCCAAAGTGTATGGCTCTACGAGAACGTGGGTTCGAATCCCACTCAAGGCATGTTTTTGTATAATCGCCCTTCACCCTCATCTATCACCACTATGAGACGTTTAGCAACAAAATCATCGTCATTTAAAGGGGTATTTAACCGCTAAACTCAAAAATATATTTCATTCAGGCTAACTAGTAATGAATTTAGCAATTAACAGAAAAATTATTGGGGCCACCATGACCTCCCCAAAAAAAATTTTTAATTATGACAATTTTTCGAGCTAGGTCTAATCGGCAAAAATCTCCCTAAGAAATAACATGGGGACGATCTTTATGCCCCGTACGTGACCTTGGAGGATTTTTATCCAAAACAATTGGCCATTATGACGTACTCTACAGCCTTTTCTGTAAATTCTCTATATTTTGGGTTTTTTAATTTGGGGAAGTAGTTGGTCAAAATATGCTGATTACCAAGTTGGGGTGTGATTTTGGAATGCATATTTTTTTGTGTTTGAGGGTATATTTGGGCACAGTTTCAAGACACAATGTTATAAAGGGGCATTTTAGATTGGTGCTATGCTCTAGTATCTATGTGGGACCAAAAAAGAAGCAGGTTAAAACCGATTTACGAAAAATTTTCCCCAAAAAACCAATTTTTGCTAATTCTGGGTCAAAAAATTCAAAAATTCGTGTTAAATCACAGTTACAAGATATATTTTTTTAAACGGTCATTTTAGTGTAGTATTGTGCTATGGATCACGTGGTAAAAAATATTTTTTTGGGTTTTTAGCCCCTTTAAGTCGGTAAAAGCACACAGAATTAGAGCTCTGGTCCGAAGTGTATGGCTCTATGAGAACGTGGGTTCGAATCCCACACAAGGCATGTTTTTTTTATAATCGCCCTTTCACCCTCATCTATCACCACTATGAGACGTTTAGCAACAAAATCATCATCGTGTTAGTCGGCAAAACCTCTATGATCATCAGGCAACATACACCACATCGGCGACCAGTTGGTCAGAATGTTTAGAAACAGAACGAACAAAATACATCTGTATTCTAACGTGCTTTCGCGTGAACGTTCACGTCAATACAATGTTTTCATGAACCCTTTGCCTCTGCCTCGGTACTACGCATAGCTGCTTCCAATGCAGCCAAGTTCGATTCCCGCTTTAGGCAGAAGTTTTAAACTTCTGATTTGGACTTTGAATCGGCGATGTTGATCCTCGGGTGTTCGCACTGTCCATACAACTGATTGATATATTTCTTATTAAAGAATATCGATCACTCGTCGATTGCGTCGGGGCCTACAGGGTTGGCTTGGTCGTTTGGTTTAATGTCTCCCACTGAAAATCAGTTGTGACTGAGTGGGTAGACTCTAAATTCGGATTTTTAAAATTTTATTTACTTATTTACACTATCGGTACCGTTCTTGCGACGATCATTAAAGCGACTGAGTGTCTCCTTTAAAAATATCGATAGCATTTGTTTAGATTTTTCATATGTAAAAAAGGTCACATCCTGCAATATACTAGGGAAACGCCAAAGTCGTTGTTAAACGAGTGAGTGAGCCATGTGTTGAGTACCCGGTAGCAGTCCCCATACTGGGCTTGATCCAGCCTTAGGTATAGAGGAGGAAATGGGATGTTCCCGGGTACTCAACACATGGCTCATTCACTCGTTTAACAACGACTTTGGCGTTTCCCTAGTCTTATTAAAAATTATGAAGGCGAGTAAAGAATGATAAAGGGTATTGATAAAATCCATTGATTACGCAGACCATTTTCCGCTCATAAACGACACTGCGTACACTGTATATTTATACACCATGTAGGAAGTAGGAACACACACTATAGAACAACGAGAGAATGTAATTACCTATTTTGGTTTTCCAAGTCGGGCTAAGATGGAGGAATCAACGTTTGTCGAGGGTTCTTACTTCTTACTACACCATGATCCAACAATATATCTCGTTACTTAACGAGATATATTGTTAGATCATGTTACTACACCACTTACACTGAGTTGTATAAACCAACTAATAGTGAATGTGGTGAGTAAAAGTCTCGTATCTGGCGGTTTGCGTATTGCGTACCACGTATCGTACTGAGGTTGGGCTCCAAAGTGATTATTATCCGTGTTGACGTCTTGTACAGGCAACGAAATAACACGTTATTATTGTGACCCTTGAATATTACATTTATATCCCAATATAGTTTGATAGCATGACAATCGTAAAAAATATCACAAACTTTTAGCTGCGATGGTCAAATATATTTAAGTCGTATTTTGTGTGACACGTCAATAATTAAGCGAGCGAAGCGAGCGTTTCCATTTGACTCTGCCGGAAAAAATAGTCACTGGTAGTATATATAGTAATTAAATATATTTTAAATCGTCAGCTCCAGTGATTAAACACTTTCTTTTGTAAGTTGGTGAAACATTTTAATTTAAATTATTTACTTCCCTCCCTGAAATGAACGTGAGCCAACGGTTTAGCCAGAGGTTCCCACTCGAACACCGAAGTTAAGCAGAATCGGGCGTGGTCAGGGGTAGAGTGGGTGACCGCTATGCCTGAAACTCACGTATACCGCTGGTTAGAGCAGAATTCGAAAGTGACACAAACTGGATCCTGTATGTTTCTATAGTATATTCATAAGTTTAAATAGGGAAGCATTGAATTGAAACGTTATACTTTTGCTGGTAAACTTGCATCAGTGTGGAAACAATCAATCCCCATTTGTATAATATCAGTGATTATTTACGAGATAAACTCTTACGCAAGAGATACGAGTGCGTAGGTACGTCGCCCATGTTGGTGTGCGATATTGTAGCGTCCTTGACAATACTTCCGTCGGTCACTGACTCAGTCAATACAATATCTTGTATTATCTCTGACTACCACTGCAGACGAAGAAATTCATGGCTGCCGGGTTTTAATACAACTTTATAATGTAAATTGATGATTAAATTAATTTTCCTTTCGTGAACATCGTAAAGTCTTAAAAGACGCCATTAATTCGATTAAAATACAGGAAACAATTTTTTTTCCACATTGTGTTGGAAATTTCATGACTGTTTAGTTAATTTAGTTTGGCTGTTAATTTGCTATTGAATCTAAATTATTGATATCAATCCAAAATCCAGACTATAGAAAGCTACAAACGCTAACGCAAGCCATAAGTTGTCTAGCCAACGCTTTTTTGAATTGACGACTCGAAATGGGCGGAGCTTAAAACGATCGATAGGTCTCGTGACTAGTATTGGGTATAAATCCTCATTTCGCAAGTTGGCGCCTGCTGAACGGCGCATCACTTATCACGCTCTAACTTTTATTCTATTCATTATTTGGGCAACACTTAAATGAATAATATTTAGCAAACATATCATTCCTTGTAATAGCGATTATTCCGATTGTTTTGACAAAGTCGTTAGCTTGTTATAACAATGTACCTATCACACAAGTGAAATTTATCAATGACTTTAGTTTTCTCATTAATTAATTTGACAAAAAACTACTGATCGCATTTCGACAAGGATTCTTTGTAAGAATGCATCAGACTGTTTAGACAAGCAAATAATACTAACTTTCTAGATAGAAAGTGCACTGAACGAAAATTTACAGCATAGAGTAATAATGCAGCCGTCACTTTTTTTCACGTCCTTGCACGTCTAAT
>JAMZAV010005331.1:0-45707 GCA_024449915.1 Sweltsa coloradensis | reverse complement strand
TTTAAAATAAAATAAGTAATATAGTCCACAGTTTAATAAGTTCACATCACAGCAACAGCTTTGTTTTCTTATTTCCGCCGTCTCAAATGAAACGCAATTTTTGGTTGAATTTAATAATTTTTGATAATGTGAAATCGTGGTGCAATAAGAAGTCTCAACCTTCCCCGAACAATTCAATCCGTAAATGCAAGCAAGCGCTAAAGATTGAATAGTTTTTTTTTAATTTGACGAAATGGATTATCGAATTTTAATGTCAATATTCAGGAAAACTCATTTTTCATTTGTACTTGTAAAACGTTAGATAAATCTTGTCCCTAACACCTTGGGAGCTAGATTTTCGGAATCCCCGTAGTTTTTTTTCGTTTCATTTGATGTACTCACACTTCTAAATCGTCCAAGTATGAATGAGAGTCATCTTGATCCCTAAGCCCGCATTTCCACATTGCGCGCGCTAGTGTACCAGCCGTGCTCGCCGGCTGCGCGCGCATTTGGATCAGTTGGGTTGTTTCTGACGTCACCGTAATATGTTATATTATTATTTTATTTTTTCCCAAAACAACCCAACTGATCCAAAACGGAATTATTTGTTTTAGAATATTTAATATTTCGATGATTATTTACATTTGGATCAGTTGGGTAAAGGATCACTTGGGCAAAAACACGACTTAATTTTTATATTAATATATTAATTCGAATTCTTTGACGATTATTTTGGATCACTTGGGATTTGGATCAGTTGGGATCTGGATCACTTGGCACCCAACCATAATAATAATAAAAATAATAATAATAATAATAATAATAATAATAATAATAATTTTTTATTATTATTATTGTAGATACATTTCTTTCTTTCATAACCTTACATATTTCATACATTCGACCTTCAACAAACTGCGCATGCAGCTTATCTGTGGAACTATGTTTATTAAAGATAAGGATTTATTCACTTCTGAACACTTAACCTAATATAATTGAAATTTGATTAATTGAAATTACCGACATGTGAGTCTAAACAATGTGATAATTATATAAAATTTGACATTATGAGTAAATTTGGTGGTAACTGGTAATTCCTGGGACTTTTGGCTCGAGTTGAAGGCTTGGGGTCAAAAAGAATTTTATTTTTTTTGTCAAAGTAATGTTTTTAATAACATTTATAAAAAAGTTTTTCCTAACGGGAAAAAACATCAAATAGTAAAAAAACAAATCCCAGACACACTCCCCACAATGATTTTTTTTTCTTTCATCAATTTTAAAATTTTTATTTTGTAATGATATTAAATTTTTAGTTCCGAGTAAGATCATTACCCCAAGCCGATAACGACGAAAAACTGCCAGCTGAGAAAAAATATACCATTTTACGGTTTTTAAAATGATAAGATATCTTTAGGGCGTAAAGCTGATAAGCACAAGATCTTAGTCTTTGCATGTTTCCCTATTTAAATACCCACCCTATTTTCGATCTTTTTCAAGACCTAAAAGGGGGGCTGTAAATAAAGAAATTTTTTGTCTGGCATAAAACAAAAAAAAATCTTTCCCAGCGTTTCTGGCAAACAATTAAAATGTGAGAAAATTACCTCTATATGGCTTCCGATCGGCGTTAAAGGGGGGGAATATCACAATTCTATTTTTCAAGTCTTTATATAGAAAAATATTGTATGTTTGGGGTATTTTTTACCCTTGTTACGGGTTAAAATTTTCATTGATTTTTGCTTGGACAAGACAGTGATTGCTTTACGATGTCACAAGAAAAGGGGAGGTCATGCTTTTTTGCTGCAATGACCATTGCGCGCGTGTATGGCGTACGTGTGTTTTGACAGAGGGAAATTTTTTGTACTTTATTGTTATTTGTGGCAATACCCGGTGTATTTGAATTGCTGGTCTAAGCATTGTGACATGAGTAAAAAGATCGCACGCGCTCCTTCTGGGGAACTAAGTGGCGACATAGTGCTGACTTTTCGTTTCGACACTGCAATTACTGCTAATTAATTTGGACTTTTAATCAATGGGGGACGAGGAGGCGTAAGCCCAGTTGAGTCGGGGAGTTACAAACTGACCAGCAAAGAACAAGTCGCTTCGAGAGCAAGTACAATGGTGTTTGACAAGGGTTGTTGACAAGAAGAGTAATTAGTTAGCAGTGCATTGGAAAACCGAGTATCGAATGGATTAGCCGATCAAAAGGGAAAAAGCAGAGAAGGTAGAACATCGACTCCCCCCGTCCCCAGACTGAAAATCACGGCGATCCCGGACCAAAACCCGAGAGGGGGGGATTAAAGTAAGACATGGTTTATTACTATAGGGCAAATCACTCACCACTGGGGGGTTTAAATCACGTTTAAAACAGGTAAATGCATAAGCTTAACCAACAGGGCTAATTGGATGATTGTGTTTTAAAAACAAGTGTCCTTCTTTTTTTGAGATTGTGTTTTTGTTTGGATAATCCTCCCTATAATGTCCAGAAAACCACCTCATTTAATACCTATCGATTTCGGTCACTGTTGGAAGATTAGTCTGTGTAACAAACAACAGTCGTTCCCCGAACAAAGTTACTTTGGAAAATAACACCCATACCAAGGGCAAATAAACCTCTAATTGACAATATAGTTCTAGAAATAATAATAATAAAAAAATAATAAAAATAATAATAATAATAATAAAAATAATAAAAATAATTATAATAAAATATATAGGGTTTTTATTACACTCTTAATAACGCGGACAAGTCCCGAAAAGTCAAATATTAATTAAATAAAAATAATAAAAACCCCCAAACATTTTTGGGGTTACAAGCTAGTCACGCTCGAGATAAGTTGCTGGTTAAATTTTATTGCCGCTGAAATAAAAGCTTTCCATCTCAAATTTGATGCATCTTGATTACTAGTGACGTACTACAAGTGACATTGAAGGAAGTTTTATTTTTTAGTTTTTATACCATTATTTTGAGTTTTATATCGTTGTCTAGACCTGGCTGTAAAAAACTTGAAACATTTGAATTTTTTTAATTTTTTTGACATTTAGTGGTAGGCATATATTCTTTTAGAGGCTTTATTTGTAACTTCAGAAAGGTAATATCTAAATAGTAAAATTTAGCATTTTACGTAAGCACCGTTAATTATTTTGCAAAAACGAGAAGTTGAATCTTCTAAATTCGTAAAATAAAAAAAGATTTATCAAACAAAAGGAAAGGGGGTTGAAAAGCGAAGACCTCATCACCGCCCTAAAATTGAGAATCATTGAGAAAAGGTTTTTTTTAATTCTTTTAAGTGCTTTGATTTTATAAACAAAAACAAAAAAGGTGATTTGACAGATAGTAGAAAAATTATCAAACAAAAAAAATGGGGAGAAACATACGATGGATTTTTTCGTAAGGAAATCATTACAGACCCCCAAAGTGGAAAAATGAGACAGCGCATAAAATGACAGAAGATATGAACTTTTGTGTGATGGTAGCTATTTGGGTAACGTTATAGAGACTGTTTATAGGTTATCGACAAGAGCTCCTAGGGAGTTTGTTCGTGAATCCCCATTTTTAAAGAAAATGAACAGAGAATAGTTGACCAAAGAAAAATTATAGTTAAAAAATAAAATTTTTACCAGTAAAACATATTAAATAGAAAAAAACGCGAATTTGAAGAACAAACTCAAGCGCATAAAGATGATAACGGCAATACATCAGCAGAGACGCGAAGAAGAAGCCACTTCATCCCAGAGCTACTAGAACTACCAAAATCCCGTATTGCCATACCGAAGAATTTTAAAATTTACCAGACACACCAGAACTTCCAGCCCAAACCCAGAACGTCCAGACCTATCGAACGTCCAGCCCAAACCCAGAACATCCAGATTTACCAGAACGTCCAGGCCTACCAAAATCCAGCCCTCCCAAACGTCCAGGCCTACAAGAACGTCCAAAACCCACTAAAAATCCCAAAAACCAACAAGAAGATCATGATACCCAGAAAAAAATAGACGATAAAACACAAGAGGTAGATTGCATAAGCAATAGAAAATAACCTGACATGATCAATCTAAAGAACACCCAGCTTTGCATTTACAACACCATTCAGAGTTGCACACATACAACCAAAAAAGACCATACATACCAAAACCCCAAGCATTAAAGGAAATGAAGACAGCGGCCACAAAATGAACACACATATTTTATCAGTTTACAACAAGAGAAATCATTTGCAGACGTTCATGCGGCAATTTTTTGTCCCGCTTTAGCAGTGGTTAGATATTTGGGTTTAAAAGGTAAAATCTGCAACTCTTCAAAGAAAAAACAGGGAAGAAAAGTACAAAATGGGAAAGCGACTAGTTGGGAGAATCGTTGAGCTTGGGAGAGATATCGGTCGACTGGAACAATCCAAAGGGGGAATCGATCTAAAAATGGGATAAGATACCCAAAATATATTTGAAAGATTCGGGGTTAAACCAAAGCATGAAACACAAAACGATTCTTTCACGAATTTTTTGGATCACTTAACAAAAAGTAAGTGCTTAGCTAAGAGTTTTAAAAAAAGTATAAAAAAGTATTTTATTAAAAAAGAAAAAAACCGAATGTTTAAAAAAAAGGGAAAAAAACATTTTTAACAACAACATCTATACGAGAAATAATGGGAAAGGGAACACCAACAAAGACAGAGAAGAAGATTTTTGGACAGGAATATGGGTAACCCGGTAGACAAAACCAGGATGAAATGGTTTAAAGATAAAAATTGCTAGGATGAGCGATATAATGAGAGAGTTTAAGGGTAAACTTTTGATAAATTTAAAGTCGACAATCAGTGCTACAATATAAAAGCACAGGTAATGATAAATTAAAATTTTTGGAAAAAGAAATTCAATACTACTCACAATCAAATTAGAAAATGCTCAACGGTTTATAAATGGAGTTAAAAAAAATCCCCAGAATTCTTACTAAAGGGGAGTAACCTTTCTAAACCAAAGGACAAGACCGAAGACCCAAAAATTCGGCCAATTACATGTTTTCCAAATAAAAAATATTGACTTCAGGATAACAAATAAAGTAATAATCATGCGAAGAACACAATATCATGGCCAGGAAAAAAAAAGGATGCGAAAGAACTCAAGGGATGTAAAACACTTTTTATTGACTCTACGTAAGAATTCAGGCACACAATAAAAAAAGGAATATTCACGTAAACTACATTGCTACAAGAAACCCTTTGATCAAACCACAACATGGCTTATTCGATTTTACAAATATATAAAATCAACCCAGAATTGTAAATTTTTTGAAGACAGAAATGGAGACATGGAGAACAACACTAAAAAAAATATAAAAAACCCAGCAGAAACTACAGAAAAACAAATTAAACGTGGCATTTCCAAGGGGGACTCATTAATTTTTTTGGGTTTTTTTTGTCATTAAACCCCCGTCACATATTTTTAACGAATCGAATACGGGTTTTAAAATTAAGGGACAATAAGGGGTAGTCAACAATTTCCCCCCTTTTCACATGGATGACCAAAGTGTATGCATAAATTTTGCTAAAATAAACAGTTAGTCAATACAACATTAGAATTTAGTCAAGATTCTGCAGGGATTTGGGGGATAGACAAATGTAAGACGTACATATCGAAAGGGAAAGGGTTTACACAAGCAAGGTTCCAGCTAGATGATGGAAATAGGTTGGAATAAGGGAGATAACGATGTATAAAAATTTAGATTCTCACAAGCTGCCAGAATTGAACATAAAGTTATGAAAGCAAAATTGATAGATACTACAAAAAACGACAAAAGTCTATCCTCAAGACGGCAACTAAAGGGAAAAAACAAGATCACGCAAAAAATACATATGTGTCCCCGTACGACATATTCATTCGGAATCATTAAATGACGCAGACGCATCCACGCTTGGAAATATTAAATCGTACTAAAACTTACCAAACACAGAATACATCATCCTAAATCAGCAATAGAGAGATTGACATTCCAAGAAAAAAGGAGGACGGGGCCTAATTGATTGAAAAACTTAAAATTATAAAAAAATAGACTTTTTTAAGAAAATATTTTTTTTACAAAGAGCAACCAAACCACCTGCATAGGGCTGTGGTGCTAGTGACAAATCTTTAACTCCATCAATTAGAAACGAAAAGTCAATCTACAAGGGAAAATCAAACGACGCTTCAAAAGAGTTACGTTCCAGAAAAGACCTTTCACAAGAACATTATGTGAATCCAAAACACGTAGATATTAAAACATCAAAAAGGGGTTAAAAAACGGGGAACTATTTGGAGAAAAAGAAGGTTTTTTTATGGCTATTTAAAACAGGTGATGCGACAAAAATTTAAAAAATCCATAATACAAATGCGACAGTAAACGATCAATGTAGAAAATGTAGTGCAAAGGGAAACAATCGAACACATAAACCGGGTGCAAATACTATGTCAAACAGTACCTCTACAGACATAACCAAGTACTAACATTATTCATCAAAAACTAGCAATCAAGTACAACCCCCATTGACAACACACACCCTTTCTACAAATACAAACCCAAAAAAGTACTAGATAGTAAAAATACAAATTATATTACGACCCCCCCATTATAACAGACCAAAAGATACTCACAACGACCCCGGGTTTAATAATAATTTACAAGAAAAAAAAGAAACACCCTTATCGACGTTGCTATCCCCCAAAGGCCCTAACGCGAGACCAGTGGAAGAAAAAAAATTGACAAGTTATTTAATTCAATTTTAGATAAGAAGATGTGGAAACAGAAAAAGGGAAAACAATCCCATTATTATTCAGCCCAAAGGCATCATACCGAAAAAGCACATGAAAAAATTAAACAACTAGATCTTCAACCCAAATTTTACATCGAGACTCAAAAGGCGTTTAAAACTCAACACGTGTAGAATAGTTCGTAAATTTTAAAATAAGAATGATACTTCGAGATTTCGAGACAGCTTCCATCCTGAATGGTTTTTTGTGGTTTTCCCCTTGTCCGAGAGCAAATGCAGGATGGGGACGAGAAATCGGGCCCCGACCGTACCAGCAGAAAGAAAAAAATATCTACAAACAAATTAAAATTTTTAAATGACTTATTTTTGTTAGAGTAAGAAAAAGTAATAATGATGTAAAAGGTCACAGGGGGAAATACTTTACGTAAGTCCCTACAACATGTTACCCCCGGGTTTTAACCCAGTTTGTATAAATCTTCAATAAAATAAAATAAAAATAATAAAAATAATAATAATAATAATAATAATAATAATAACAATAATAATTAATAATAATAATAATAAAATAATAATAATAATAATAATAATAAATTTAAAAAGGGTGGGTGCCAAGTGATCCAAACCCAATGATCCAAATCCAAGTGATCCCGAATAATCGTCAAAGAATTCGAATTTAATATTAATATATTTTTATATTATTTATTTTCAATATTCTGGGTTACAAATCGTCATATTCTGGGGCAAGAGTAGAGCAAGGCCCCATAACAAAGTGCCTTGGCCCCCCAGTTTAAAATCTAAATGTTAAATCAAAAGCAACTTTATACACAGAACAATATATACAAGCAATATACTCAGTTAACCTACTAGGCCCCATAACAATGGGTACCTAAAGAAATACACATTTAATACTTAATACGGTGATGGATTTTCTGAGAAAGAGTGAGTAATTTAATATAAATTTTGTGAGTTTGTAAGTGGGTGCATCTGTGTTTTATTCGTTTTTCTTCAGTGACGTATGTGTGTGAGTGTGCGTGTGTTGTGGAGTGGAGGGAGTGTGAGTGTGAGTGTGATGAGGGTGGGTGGGTGAGTGTGAGTGTGGTGTGAGGTGGTGTGAGTGTGGGTGGGGAGGTGAGTGTGAGTTGAGGGTGAGTGTGTTGGAGTGTGAGTGTGAGGTGTGAGGCGAAGTGAGGGGAGTGTGGAGTGGAAGGGGAAAATGAAGAGTGGGGTGTACGTGTTTCTGGTCTAAGCCATTTTACTACCTAGAGGCACGCCTCAAGGAGCTCCAAAAAATTTTAATTTTTGCTAAATTTCCTAGTATTTGGGTCCAGAGATTATACAAGGTTTTTGCGCGACAAAAAAAATCCCTCCTGTATAGTTAGTCCGGCGAAAGGAGGATACACGCGACCCTTTCCCCTATCGAACTGATCTGTACCCCGGGTGCACTCTAGACAGGGGTCAAGGGCGAGTATTCGAAACATTTTTTTTATAAACAATAAAACTATTTTTTTAGTTGTTTTCTATTTACAAAAAAGTTACACATTTCCAGCCCCTCAGACGTCACAGTCCTTCCCCATTCGTGATAAATTTTTGTTGCCCTTTTCTGTATGGTTTTTAGCTTAAGTTTTGTTCCCCCCTGTAGTCGGGTGCCATGCAGGGGGACCCATACGTGATTACGATTTTAAATAAAATAAGATACCAATTCGTTTTACTTTCGGCGAGCACTGTGAAGGGGCGAGATAAAAACCGAGTAATTTGGGGGATTTTTTCCTCCAATCTCGGTTTGTATGTTCCATTTTAGGTCATTTGAATGTTTATACCCAGGATTTTTATCATGAAACAGTGCCCAAAAACTTTCCCCATTATGATGACGAACTTACCCTGGGCTTCTTGAGACGTGATTGTCATGTGGGGGGGATTGCTGTGGTTTTAGGGCCATCAATTTACTTCACACCAAAATTTCAATGTTAGCTAGGGCTGCTTTAGAGCCACTTTTCATCTTTACATTTAATCTCTCTATCACTGTACAATGTCGGTATTGGCGAATGCGGGAATTTTTACACTGTGGTAAGTCCATCATGTAAAGGTGAATAATAGGGGGCCCCAAGAAGCCCTTTTGGGCCCCCAACACAACATTTTTCACCACTTTTAACACGCTCCATCGTAACCCCACGATACTGCGACCCACTAGAAGCTATGATCCACCCTAACCTGGCCCGGGGATGTTGTAACGCTGGAGTTTGGGAAGCAGACTGATGAGGGACCCTTCGAACGCCCTTTGCCCCGTCCAGGATAAAGACGTCGATCCGGTTACCCGCATACATCCACGTCTGTTGCCAGTCATTTCAAAAAAAATTTTAGAATAAGCGCCAGTTTAACCCCAAAATTTTTAATTACTGTATTGACAAATCAAATTTCCCAAGAAATTAAAAGGGTTTAAAAAAAAATACCTTATTAAAAAAGGGGGACAAATCGGATGGAAAAACTACCGACCAATTTCTCTACGCCAGTTTTTCTAAAATTTTTTAAAAAACTCCCTACAAGAATTACTTCATTCCTTTAAAAAAAACATTTTCTATAAAAAAGCAAAATGGGATTAGTTTTAAAGTTGTAGAGTCATTATAAATTTAAAAAACTTTTAGTGGAACAACTCTATTTTATTATAATAAATTACAACGTTTTTGGAATGACTTTAACTTTTTCCGTCTTAGGTTTCTTGTTTTTAAAAAAAAAAATCATTTTATCAAAAATATATCAAAAAAAAACAAAGAAAATACCCAAAGGTCGAAAAAATTTAAACTTTTCACACATAAGTTGACAAAAACAAGGTAGTCAAAAAAAAAGGCTATTTTTTAGTTTTTTACCAAAGGAACCACATTGGGGGAAAAAAGGTACTTGGGGGCTTAACATGTGTCTTTTAATGTATCAAAGTGCTTCTTTAAATTTCCCCTTTTTTTTCAACATGGCTTTTTAAGTAACGCTTAGATTGTAGAAAGTCGAATTTATAAACCCTTTCCCCCATGCAGTTTTACTGTTTCGATGACTAAGATAAAAACCATCTGATTTCTCAATGTTTTTTTCTATCCCTCATTAACTCAAACTGCAAGGACGCCCGGGTTTTTCCATTATCAGCACACATTTTTCCAAAAGGAATCTCATAAAACACAACCCTTGTTCTTTGGACTTCATTTACAGGTTTAGTTTTTCCAAATGGCTTTTATGGTATTAACTGATTTAAAAAAGTTTGAATTTTAAATTTTTGACCCAAATACGTCAAATAGATTCTAAAAGACCTTTATGGGGAATAATGACATAAGCTTTAGGTGAACACGTTCTTTCTTGATTTTCGTTTAGGGTTATGTTCTTGGGATCCCCATTATTCACTAAATGTTTGGATGATTTTTACTTCCTCGTCAAGGACCTTTGCGAGCAAAATTTTGGGCTCTATGAACTAACCCAATGAAATACCATTTTAATTTGTCAGGAGGGTTCGACTAAAAATTCAGATATTTTCCCTGGGGGAAATAGGTTTTCTGAAACCCTTTCATCGTCAGATCATTGTTGGATTTTCTTAGAAGGTTCCAAAAACGGAAGTTCACCATTTTCTCCCCTATATAAATTTGGGATGGAATCAGCACAGTTTTCAAATCCACCAAAAAATCAGCAAGTTTTTGATTGCCCTTCTCCAAACAGCAAAAACCCATCAATGAACGCAACCAAATTTTTTGGTCTTTAGGTATTTGGATGCAATTCTTTCAAATTTTTCCATAAACACATTTGCAAAAAACTGGAAAAAGGAGAACCCTAGAAAGTCCATCGTTCTTTTGAAAAATTTTCATTTCCATTTTGAAAATGTTAAGATACACAAAGAAAGGAGTTCCATAATACTACTCCGCTAAAAGTAGACCTGTTCTTTAATGATCTGTCAGCCGTAATTTTGATTTAACAATTTTTTAATGATTCATTTAAAGGGAAATTTAGTAAAAAAAATTTTTAAACATCAAGCTTACCATTTTCCCCTTCAAATCATTATGGTTAAAACCGGGAAATTATGCCACAAAATGTTGCGATCCTTCACATGAGAGCTTCTATTACCTTCCAAGGGCGCCAAAATAGCAATAAGTACAGATAACTTTGCACGGTAAACTTCTGAACTAATTACGTCCGAAAGGGAAATAGGATGAGGTTGTGTATTTTTGGTAATATATAGATTGTGGGGGTTTTCTATAATGAGGAGAAAGAGTTTTCTAATTTTTTCTGAAATAAATTTTCTCATTTTTGCTTAAAAATTTCACACATTTTCTTTAAATTGAAGCTTTTGGGGGTCCTTTTCTTTTTGCTATACTTTTTCCTTTAAAATGGATAAAAACTCTTCATCATTTTTAATTTTTTCTTTACACTGTTACATTCCCTTTTGGGCCCGGGAACAATCTTTAAATCTTATCATTTTTTAATTCTTCAAAGCAAAAAATTCCCTTTTCTCCAAGTTCAAAGCTGGTTTAGGTGCTCTCTCAATACCTGATGGATCTTCCAACGATATTATTGCTTGTTCTGGGGGTAAACAAGACCTGCTACTTCTAGCTAGAGTCTTTCTAGCATGTCTACATTCTTATTGGGTGTTTTGCAAATTTTTAACCCTTTTTTAAAACAGAAGTTTTTACACCAATTTTTTTTGGGGACATGTTAACTACTTTTTTTTATTTTTTCCATCTGCTATTGGCATCCTAAAATCGAGTGCCCCGCGCTTGTTCCCCTTTTTTCAATCCCAAATCTATTGGTTTATTGATTGCCTCCCCTTTAAAATGATACCCTTGGTTTTATAGTAAATCGTTCAAGCTTTGGAAAATAGGTTTCAAGTCTGCTTCAAAAAAAATCTTGCTCAAAATTCTCTTAAATATCCATCAGTTCAGGGCTTTTTTTACTAATAATATATCTAGGGAAAATTTCAAACGTTCATTCCTATTGCGGGTTTGCTTTACTTCGATCTTTTTTACCCTTTCCCCCTTTTAAAATGGTACGTTGATCCTAAGCCCCTTTTTGGAATCACCCCAAAATTTCTTCGTTCTATATAAAAACGTCAAATGATTTTCTTCCTGGCTAAAGTCTCAGTTTCTTCTCATATAATTTTTAAAAGTTTTAAAGGGTTTCCAAATCCTACTGGTTAAGTATTAGTTTTAAAATTATAGAGCTCATTTAATATTTAAAAAACTTTTAGTGGAAAACCTATTTTTTTTAATAAATTACAACGTTTCGGAAATGACTTTAACTTTTTTTCCCTCTTCGGTTTTTTTGTTAAAAAAAAAAAATCCTTTTATCAAAAAATTCAAAACAAACAAAACAATACCCAAGGTCGATAAAAATTTAAAAATTCACACATAAGTTACAAAACAAAGGGAGTCAAATAAAAAAAGGGTATTTCTTAGTGTTTACCAAAGGAATCCCATTTGGGGGAAAAAAGGGACTTGGGTGGCTTTTACATGGTCTTTTAAAGTTTCAAAGCTGCTTCTTTCAAATTTTTTTTTTTTCCCCATGGCCTTTAAGTAAAGCTTAGATTGTAAAAGTCGAATTTTTGAACCTTGTCCCATGCTGTTCTACAGTTTGAGACATAAGATAACAACCACGACTTCCAATTTTTTTCTTTCTCATTAACTCGAACATGCATAGGACGTCGGGTTTCTCCCATGTATACAGCATCACAGTTTTTCCCCAAGGAATCTCATAAAAAACCCTTTTTCATTTGGGGCTTCATTTACGGTTAGTTTTTTGCAAATGCTTCTAAAGGTATTAATGTTTAAAAAAAGTTTGATTTTGAATTTTATCCCAAAACGTCGAATAGTTTAAAGACCTTTATGATAGGGGAAAATGAGCATAACTTTTGGCTGAAAAAAATTCTTTCTTATTTTCGGTTTCGGTTGATATTCTTTGGGATACCCCTTATTCACTAGAGATGTTTGGATGATTTTTACTTCCTCGTGAAGTCTTTCTAGAGCTAAATTTTTGGGGGCTATGAACTAAACCCAATGCAATACCAGTTTAATGTTGTCAGGATGGTTTTGCTCAAAATTCGATTCTTCCTAGAAAGTAGTTTTCTGAGACCTTCATCTCAGATCATTGTTGGTTTTCTTAAAGGATTCCAAAAACGGAAAATTCACCATCTTTCTCTCCCCTATAGTGAAATTTTATGGAATCATGCACAGTATTCAAATCCACCAAAAAAACAGCAAGTTTTTGATTTCCCTTTGTCCAAAAAGCAAACACATCTCATGTAACCAACCAAATTTTTGGGG
Organism: Sweltsa coloradensis; assembly: GCA_024449915.1. Classification (NCBI taxonomy): domain Eukaryota; kingdom Metazoa; phylum Arthropoda; class Insecta; order Plecoptera; family Chloroperlidae; genus Sweltsa; species Sweltsa coloradensis. The sequence continues at coordinate 32,707 of JAMZAV010005331.1, read as the reverse complement.
TTTAGGGGAGTTTGGATGTCATATTTTCTTCGTTCTTCCATAAACACATTTGCTAAAACTAGATAAAGGAGAACCCATAGCAATCCATCGTTTTGTTTGAAAAATTTTATTTCCATATTGAAAATATGTTGAAGACGTAACAAAGAAAGGAGTTCCATAATACTACTCACGCTCAAAGTAGACCTGTTCTTTTAAAGATCTGTCACCAGTAATCTTTATTTAACAAGTTTAAATTCATTTAAAGGAACATTATTTAAAAAAACTTTTAACATCAAAATTACCATTTTTGCCCTTCAAATCATTAGGTTAAACCTGTGAATTATGTCCAAAAAATGTTTCCCAAAAAAACACAAAAACAAAAAATCAAAAATCATCCAAACATCTCAGTGAATAAGGGTTTTCCCAAGACATCTCAAAGTAAACCCAAAAACAAGAAAGAACGTTTTTTACCTAAAACTTATCTATATTCCCCATATAAAGGTCTTTCAGAATCTATTCGACGTATGGATCAAAATTCAAAAAAAATTCAAACTTCTTTAAATCAGTTAATACCATTAAAAAACCATTTGCCCCCAAAAAATAAAACCGTAAAAAAGTCCCCAAAGAACAAGGGTTTTTGTTTATGAATTTCCCTTTTGGAAACTGTGATGCTGTATACATAGGAGAAAACCGGACGTCTAAAGCAGTTGAGTTAATGGATGAAAAAAAAATTAGAAGCAGATGGTTTTATCTTAGTATCGAAACATAGAAAAAGCATGGGACAAGGTTCATAAATTCGACTTTCTCAATCTAACGTTTTTCTTAAAGGGGCCTTTTGGAAAAAAAGGGAAAATTTAAAGAAGCAGCTTTGATAACATTAAAAACCATGATGCCAGCCAAGTACCTTTTTTCCCCCAATTGGATTCCTTTGGTAAACACAAGAAATAGCCTTTTTTTTTGTACACCTTTTTTTTTGCCAATTATGTGGAAAGTTTAAATTTTTCGACCTTGGGTATTGTCTTTGTTTGTTTTTTTATATATTTTTTATTTAAAAAGATTTTTTGTTTTTAAAAGAAAACCCGAAGAGGAATAAATTAAAATTTTCCGAAACGTTGATTTATTAAAAATAAAATAGAGTTTTCCACTAAAGTGTTTTAAAAGCCAAAATGGGTTTTGGGAAAAATAGGCAAAAACTAATACCCTAGAAAAAAGTATTAAAATATTCAAAGGAAAAGGAAAAAATGAACGCTTAATTTGGGAAACTTTTGTGACCCTTTTGAAAACTTTCGATTGCAAGATCACGCGTTTCTACTGGCTAAACGCACTTTTATGGATTAAGGTCATGGTATAATCTAGTTAATCATATCTCACGGGGCAGGAGGAAACCCCTGTAGAAATTAAAACCACAGATAAAACTCACGAGAAATTTATTACTGTGGTGAACAGTCAACTGTGGAGTTCCTCAAGGCTCCATACAGGCCCTCTATTGTTCATAAATTCGTAAATGATTCACTTACTCTTGAAAAATATAGGTATTGAATTTTTTGCGGTGATACCAGTATCCTAATAAGAACAAAATACATGCAATCTGATAGTCATTAGCGAAGAAGTGCTGAGGCAGTAACTAAGTGGTTCCAAAATAACAAATTTTTACTAAATGCCAATAAAACTAATTTCATAGAATTCCACCCAAGTAAACAAACTCATAGTCAAAACAACATTTAACAACAATAAATAACACGGCAGTAACACCGTGATAAAAAGAGTTCACACAACAGATTTCTTGGAATCCATATCGACCAAAATCTAAACTGGCACAAACCCATTGCGATATGTTAGAAAAAAAAAACTAAGTTCTGCATGCTTTTCACTAAAAATAATCAATTTAATACACAAACACAAAAACTGCAAAAATAGCTACTATGCCTAACTTTGAATCACATATGAGGTACGGCATAAATATATGGGGCAGCTCTGTAAAAGGGGACACAATATTTAAATACAGAAAGAGCAATAAGAAATATTCTTGGACTCAAACAAAAGAAAATTCTTACATTAAACCTCACTGTAAGCCACACTTCATCAAACACAAATACTCACTTTCTACAGTCTATACATATTTCAATCCGTACTAAATTTAAAAAAATCTATGATTAATGAAGAAATTGACAAGAACAATAGCATTCACAGCCATAACACAAGACAAGAAAAACAACATACACACTAATTATTCAAGCGAAAACTTCACAACTTAACTCCAATTATTAAGTTCTAAATTTTTTAACAAGCTACCGACAAGTCAAAAATCCATTTCTAATATGAGCATTTTTAAAAACAAACTAAAACAACTCCTATGTAAAAAAGCATATTACTCTTTTGAGGAATTTTTGAAGGACAAACTACTATAACACTGTTAGGCCTATCTTTATACTACAATTCTAAATAGGCCTAATAGATATAGATATATTGTACATTGTTATGTTGTATTCCACAAATAGGCTAAGATATATTGTATGGTAGGCCCAAATTTTTTTGTCTTGTGTTTTTAAATTTTGTCTTATAGTTTGTCTTATTTCTATAGATTCATTTAAGTATGATTATTATATTAATATTTTTTTGCCTTTTTTGTCTCTTATGTCTTATCTTTGTTTTACGTACTGCCTTAAATTGAAACCAATCTCGGCCCACAAGAAAAACTAGACAAATACTTGTTCTCTCGTTTCATTAGTATTCTCTTATATACGAGGCACTCAAATTCTATTACTAGCCAACAGTAAAAATTGTTATGATATGTAAAAAACTAAGACTAAGGCATTAATTTTCAAGTAAATTATTTTTAGGATAGAAATGTGACGGAGTATATCTCAATTTGCATCCGCTTGATACAGCCAAATTGTACCTTTCCAAACACCTCAATAACAAAGTTTATCTGTTTAGGAATAAGTAAATAAATACTTATTCCAGACAATATATTCTTAGAGGTCATCACAAAGTGTAAATTATTATAATGTAATATGCTATGTATGTGGAAATAAAACTTACTTACTTACTTACTTACATCGATGGCCCCAGCGAGCATAGTGACGCATGATCTCCTCGGTAGAAAGCCGTGTTGTTGCGTGTTGATCGCTTGCATGTTGTGTAGGTGTGCCATTATTCTACTGTTGACAACCCTCTCCATGATTTTTCCCAACAACAGATGTCAAGGAAATTCGGGCGGTAGTTTGTTGACGTCGCTTTTTTTCCCACTCTGAAACAGGAACAACGTTGGCCTGCTTCCGTCATTGGGCAGTTTGCATTGTTGCATGGAAGTTTCAAAAACGTGGCAGAGTGATGGAGAGGGTTTCCTTGGCGCATTCATATAGTATTTTAGCAGGTATGTTGTCAGGACCCAGAGCACCGCCGGGACGAATTTTTTTTATGGCTCGGGTTACTTGAAGAGGAAGAAACGGGATTGTTTGGAGAGGGGGGTGTTCGTGTGATTTTGGGAAGTTTGGGGGACAGAGGTTTATTTATTTATTTATTTATTTATTTAACTATTTATTTATTTAACGTCTATCCTATTCAGTTATAAAAACTGATTTACTAAGGAGGACAACTAAATAAATCTAATTACATAGATGCAGAAACAACAATAAATTACATTTTCGTAAATATTTGAAATAGTAGCTTTTACAACAACAATGAAATTTAACAAAAGAATTTTGGTAACAAATTGAATGATTTTTATATGCATTTAATGAATGAATCAAATATAAAAAAGGTTGGAGAATGAAAAAAGAAAAGAAAAGAAAAGAAAAGAAAAGAAAAGAAAAGAAAAGAAAAGAAAAGAAAGAAAGAAAAGAAAAGAAAAGGAGAAGAAAGAAAAAAAAAGAAAAAAAAAAAAACATTAAAAAGAAAAACGAAAAAAAAAAAAAAACTGATTTATTAGACGATCCCACTCAAACGAATATGGGGTTTTGCCAAAAATCGGGAAACAGCAAATCAGGGAGTATAATCAAACTTTCGGGGAAGAAACCACCGAACGCGAAATCTTTATTCTTGGGTTCAATCTTCATTTTTGTGTTCAAATCTTGACTCATATATATAATTATATAAAGATATATAATTATTTAAAAAATTTCATGTCAAACTGATCACAGCAATGATACAGGACACCTAAATCCAGTTGCAAGCTCCTCAGTGGGCGGCAACCAGACAATCTAGGCAGAAAAATATAGTTGAAAATACATTGTTATATCATAATCAAAGCAATAATGAACAAACAAAGAGAAAACAAAATCAAATTATAAGAGCTTATGAAGGTAAATTAACATTACACAAACACACAAAACCAATAACTTACAAATAAATAGTAAAAAACAATTTTTTGCTCTTTGATTCATTATCCTTGCTTCAATTTTACTTTTAAATTGTAAATTCCTAGATCAGTAAACTGGGTTCTAATATCATAAGAAATTGAATTCCAAAAGGATCCGCCTCTGTACATAAATGACTTTCTAAATGCTTCAGAATTTAATCTAGGAACTTCCAATGAGTTTTTTAAAGTAGAAAATTTTTATCACGATCAACAATTTTAAAAATATTGGGTAGAATACCTAAAAACATACCTTTCAATACTTTGTATGTATTTACCAGCACGCTATACTTCATCCTCTCCTCAATCGTGGAAAAAATCAGACTGCAAATCTTGGTTCAAGGGAAATGAATCAAACAGATGGTCAATTCTCTTCTGGAGTACAACATACTCAGTAGAAGGTCTTACTGCCCAAACCACTAAGCAATAATCAATAACAAAAGGGGAATATAAGAATCTACAAGTAACCTCAACATTCTCTCGGTTACAAAATCTTCATTCTACTTATAATTCCAATTGCTGATGATACTTATTACACACATATTCATAATGTTTCTTAAAATTTTTAAAATTTCAATCTAAGAAAACTCCAAGATAATTAAATTCATACACTCTAGAAATTAACTTACCATTACAATTTAACGTCAAATGAATATCCCTTCATGCTTCTATCATTAGCCTTCTGAAAAATCATAAAATTTGTTTTGCTATAATTAATATCAAGTTCCTGAGTTTTAAGCCAATCATCCATTCTCTTTAGAACTTCTTGAAGACGTCTTACGATCTCTTCGACATCCACACCTTCTAAATAAAAGACCAAGTCATCAGCATATAAGATATAATTGATGCCTCCATTATAGTAGATATATCATCTATATAAAGAATAAATAACAGGGGTCCTAATATTGATCCTTGGGGTACTCCACAAAATATATTGAATACTTTTGAACTATATTTTGCAAGATTTATAAACATTTTTCTATTTAAAAAATAATCCGCCAAAATTGATAACAAATAAGGACTTACGTTAAACCTGGTTTTTAATTTTATTAAAAGAGGTAAAAAAGGTACTGAATCAAATGCTTTCCTAAGATCAACAAAGACAGCTCCAACCTTACCATTACGTTTATCAATCCCTTTATAGATAAAATCTGTAAATGCTAGAAGGGCACTTTGCGTTGCCTACCTTTCCTGAAACCATGCTGGTTTGCACTTAAACCTTCAGATGCATCCACTTCATGTAATAACCTCTTGTGTAAAATATTTTCAATAATTTTCCCTACAATTGGAAGAGTTGATATAGGTCGATAAGAATTCCTATCACTCTTTTTACCTTTACCCTTATAAATAGGCGTTACCCTTGCCAATTTCAGCTGTGTTGGGAAATCACCTACAAGAAAGAAATGGGAAATTAGATACGCTAATAATCCGACTATTGATGTGCATTTCTTAAATACTAATAATAATCTTAAAGGTTGTCATTTGAATCGTTAGGGAGAGAGAAGTTTTTTTGAAACTTGGTTACAAATGCCTCGGAAATTGCTTGCGGGTTACTTACATTTACATTATTTACAGTGAAGTGGTGAGGCGCGGAGCTGCCACTTTTACTATGTACATATCCCCAAAGTTTTTTTGGGTTGCCGTCGCCTAGCTTCCACATGTATGTGTCGTGTGCGTTTCGTGTTTCCATTTTTACTAGATTGCGTTGCTTCCGGTATGCTTCCCACTTTTCGTCGCACTTGTTACTCTTCCACTTGCGGTACAATTTATCCCTCTTGTGAATTTTATTTATTAGACACTTGTTTATCCATGCTGGCCTTCTTTTTGAGTTTACTTTTACCTGTGGCACAGCGGTTTCCACACAACTCCAAATATGTGTTTCTTTTCCATTTAGGACCACACTATGTTTCCCGTCATATTCCCCGTTTGTTATACACATGGCTTTGCTACTTAGTAACTTCTTAGCAAGCCCCAGTTTCGCTCTTGTTTGTAATTTAGCGTTTTTGCCGTTTACAACTTTAGGTTTAAGGCGGCTGCCATTGCAGTATGTATATTTATTGCCATGTGGGTCGATCACGCCTGGGATAACCTCCACTTCCCCAGGTGGGCGGGTGTTTTTTGTTAGTACACAAAAAAATAGGTCGAGTATTGTACTCGAGTTCCGTGGTTATTCGCGTAGCTCCTTGACCATCTGGTGGGCTCACTACGCACATGAACGCCGAGAGGAAACTATGTCGGCAGGAGTTCGCAGGCACAGCATGGTCCATTTGGTCCATCTCAGTCCACACTCCAAGATTGACTAATATAAATATACATATAATAAAAAAATTAAGTCGTGTTTTTTGCCCAATGATGATCATTTTGACCACACTGATCCAATGTAAATAATCATCGAAATATTAAATATTCTAAAACAAGTAATTTCCGTTTTGGATCGTTGGGTTGTTTGGAATAATAAAATAATAATAAAAAATAAAATATTACGGGACGATCAGAAACAACCAACCTGATCCAAATGCGCAGCGGGAGCCGGCGCGTCACGGGCGTGTAGCACTAGCGCGCGCAATGTTGGAAATGGTGCGGGCTTTAGGATCAAAATGACTTCTCATATCATACTTGGACGCATATTAGAGGGTGAGTACATCATATCGAAACGAAAAAACTACGGGGAGTCTAAATCCTAGGCTCCCAAGGTTTTCAGGTACAAGATTTATCGAATCGTTTTTACCATGTACAAATGAAAAATGAGTTTTCTGGATATTGACATTAAAATTCGATAATCCATTTCGTCAATTAAAAAAAAACTATTCAATCCATAGCGCTTGCTTGCATTTACGTGATTGAAATTGTCGGGTCGAAGGTCTGAGACTTGATTTATTGGGCATACCACACGATGCACATTATCAAATTATTAAATTCACCAAGTAATTTTCGTTTCCAATTAGAGACGGCGATGTGAAAGAAACTTCTGCTGTTGTAGCAGCATGTATCATTAACGCTCCTCCATCTCGTGTACTGAAATGGTCATCGTGCGAAGTCCAAGTAAATATCAAAATAATTGGCTTCGGGTTAACTCTCTGGCAGCCTTTTAAGTCATGTTTCGTTTTTTTTTTTACATTAACATTGACTGTCCCCCCCATGACTTGTTTCTTTGGTAAAGATTGTACCTAGTAGGACTCTACTTGGCGATTGGAACCACAATTATTTAGCAACAAAGTTTTACTTGCAGGATTATTAAAAATTAATTATCACTAACTAATCTTTTGTGGGGGGGGGGGGAGGGGGATTTTAGTACGCCACTTTTGGATATGTTAATGGTATAAGACTAAGATGACATTATTTCTACGCAGAGGAAATCGTACCATAAACCCAATCGTTGCATTTGTTTGGTCTAACTCAATATTTTGAAACTAGATTATTTGTATGCGGAAGTATAAATACACAATGTGTAGGTTGCTCCTTGTCACGTGTATAATTGCAGGAATCAATTTACTGAGAACATAGGATTAGACACATAATTTTTTGAGTATTTCAGCACTTCACACATGTATGAAGTCGGATTAATTGAAAGTTGCATATCGCGGTCACTACTGACGTGGCCGGACCGTAGTTTAAAACACCACCTATGTTCAATGTACCACCACTTGAATTACATATTTTATTTACCAGGGAAGAATGTAACAATAATACAATATTGATTGAAGCTCATAATTCGTGATTTTTCAAGTGAATGATGAGATATCTACGTTGACACGTTTGAAACACGACCTAAGTTATTCATATATTGTATTGTATTTTATTCATCTATGCTCATGTTTAATCATGTCATTCACATACTCTCTTCAAAAGGTCACTTAACACTATATATTAGTTTCTTAAGTTAATAATATTATTCAACGCCAACCTTTCACAATCACAATAATAACATACTTTCCTCAGGGTCTTAATCGGGAAACACTCCAGTAGTGCAATTTTTATATAGAAATCAACCTACAAATTACAAAATCCATCTCAGCCGATATCAAATCCCGGAGCCCAATTGCACGGGTTGGGGGTGTTTGAAGGCGTGTAGTACAACGTTTTGAAAGTTGGGGTGGGGGATATTTTTAATATATTTGTGTGGTCTGTAACTGGGGTTTTCGGGCGAAGCGACAGCCTTTCAACCATTAGTACAGTTTTTCGCATGTTTTAACGGCACTCGGACTCTGTAAAACGATGTTTTACAGCAACTTATCTGCGATCTATAACTAAACCAAATGAACGTTTAGGTGGTCCGTGTTTAATAAATTTCAAGCTAATTTTTTATGGTCATGACGAAGCACTACAGCAACATATTCGTTTTACAGGTTAATGACTGTCAATTGTTTAAGTTGTATGCCGCATATTTATCTACATAAAACTTGTGGGATTAATATTACACTCAAGATAGTTTGTTGTCCCACTGCCCCCTCCCCCGTTCCTACGGCCACGCTGGCCTAAGTTGAAGGGATCGTTTACCAACACACCTCATGACCCCTCTTCACTCTTATGTTATAGGTGTTCCCAAACAACTATATTTTACCCTAAGTATACCTCTATTTACAACAAATTTCTGTGCACATCGAAATTAATCATAATTACCCTATAGTAATTGTTAAATGTGTAAATAATTCAAATCGACGCGTTCGACTCGGCCTCGGCCGTAAGATAATCAAAAAGTTTTGGGATGTACCTAGATACATGTAATCTAGATACTGTACTAGGTCATTGTGGACCCTTTACCTATACCTGAGATATTAAATAAACAATAAAATTTGTATCCTGTACCTGTATCTGATACTAGTTTTCTGTGTATCTTCAGCAAATTCAATACAATACAAGATACTTTCCAACCTAAATTATGTACATTTTAAATATGCACATTGTATGTGGATAGCGTAGGCGAGCGTAGCGAGCGAAGCGAAGATTCCATTTCACTACACTAGGAGAAAAAAAATCCGAATGTTTTTTTCTTTTTTTTTCTGTTTGTACTTATTGTGTGTTTGTTAACCACGATTCCGGCTGAAACCGATCACTCCAATTGGGATGAAATTTTTGGAGGCTTCGACATCTTCTGAAACTTAGAACGGCCGACGTTTTTTGAGCACAATCGAGATTTTTTTTCTCATAAAAATCGCAATTTTATACGATTTTTTTTCGAATTTTAAAATTCTTCGACATATTATAACACCTTCATTGCTTAATCCGATTTTATAATGATTTTTTCCACGAACGCTTAATTTCAATGTAATTACATCATATCTTGTGAATTTGAGCGCAATCGAAAACTATTTCTCATGAACAACTCGAAAATTTATACAGTTTTTTTTTCTTTTTTTTTAAAACAATTCTTTGACTTATAACGTACTACATGCTTTACTAAATTGTACTGATTTTTTCACAAGAACCTTAATTTTATGCAATTACAGATATTCGTGTATGAATTTGAGCGCCATCAGAATAATTTTTCTTATGAATCGCAATTTGTTACGATTTTTTTTCTTTATTTTTCAAATTACGATTAATAAAAAAAAAGTAAATTTTTAATTTTATTAATTAATTTTAAAATAAATCTTCGCTGCTTAGTAATAATTTTTTCACAGATAACAACAGAAAATCCGCATAACACAATGGCAGCTTCAATGCACACATAATATTACGGCTCATCAACAACGGAACGGCGGGACTTAAGCGATTTTCCTATTTTATCATATTTCACATTATTTAGTATCAGTATTTATTTAAAAAGTACCTATGTACTATCATGTACTTTACTATTATCTTGTATCTTTAACCTAGACACATTTTTACAACATGTAGCTTTCTTGTACCCATAATCAAGATCTATTTGCGACCAAAGTAGCTTTTATCGACACCTAGATACTTACCCACATTGATGACGAAGCGAAGATTCCATTTCAATACACTGGAGAAAAAATCCGGTATGTTTTTTTTCTTCTTTCTTTCTATTTGATAATTATTGTGTGTTTGTTAACACGATTCCACATCTCACACACCGATACTCTAGTGTAGATGAACATTTCTTGAGCCCTTTAATCTCGGAACTTAGAACTGCCACGTTTTTGGAATGCACTCAGAAAAATTATTTTCTCATAAAATTCGCAATTTTACGATTTTTTGTATCGATTGAAAAAAAAATCTTCGAAATGTTATACATCTACATTCTTATATTCCGTTGTTATTATTTTACACAGAAACTTTATTTTTGAATAAATATATTTTGTGATTTGAGCGATCGAAAACTAATTATTTCTTATGAAAATCACAGTTTTACGATTTTTTCGATTTTTTTACTTTACTCTTGCGTGCTTATAACAACCTATATGCCTTTATTCCGATTGAAATGACATTTTTTATCGGAACCTTAATTTATTGAATAATTCATAAAATTCGAGATAAAATAAATAATAAAATACACAAAAAAAATAAACAAAATTGATATATTCCGTGTGAAATTTGAGCGTAATCGAAAAATTATTTATACATCCATGATATTCCATGTTTACGATTTATTTTTACAAATTTTTTATTAAATTTTCTTTAACTTATAGCTAGAGCCATAAACGTTTTTTTTAGCACTTAAATTTAGAAAATTTAGGCATTAATTTTTGACAAAATTTAGCATTTTTATGCTATCAATTGGGTTTCTTTTCCACCAAAACCATAATTGTATGGGTGTTTTTCTTAAACTTCTTTCTTGTAAATGATTATTTCTAGAAACATTTCAATTCAATATAGTCACACAAAACGCTAGAAACATTACTAAACTAGTTCTCAACTAGGCATTAAAAACATTATTTTTAGTAAAATTAGCATTTAAATCGTCAAAATTAGCATTCTGTGTTGCTCAAAAACCTAAAACGCTAAAAAAAAACTTATCTCTAACTTATAGCCCCTACATGCTTAATTCGATTGTAATAAGTTTTTATACAACAGACCACCAATATAACCAATTTTATGACAATAATTATATTTGTGTTGTGAAATATTTGAGCGTAATCGAAATAATATTTCTTATGAAATCGCAATTTACGCTTTTTTTTTTCGTGTTTAAAAACAATTACGCTCATCCAACAACGCGCCTGAAAACGCGTTATTGCGAACTTCCCTTGTTAAGATTATAACCCTGAGTAGTACATAACATTATTGGGAGGATAATCCCACCTCCTAAATACATAGCAAAATTACTAAAGGATTGGCGGGCTCCGCTAAACACTACATGCTCATCCATCAACGCAAGCTACACAGCATTCGGATAATTTAATAACAATGCGCCTTTTTCCGATTAGAACAGTGTTGGACTTGTCCGAAAAACTGTGTTTGACATAAATTCAATTGAGCTTGTTATGGAACGGAAACGAAACCACTGCTTGTTTTATTTTACATTTTTATTATGTACATCATGTTTAATGCATGCTTAATTTTTTCTAAAACTTCTAATCTGTAAATGGTAACCAGATGGCAAGCGCCTAGTAGAAAGAAATGGATTGTTTATAACTATTTAATTTTGACGAGTTGGATATCTAATTGTTTCCTTATGTAAAGATTTTTCAAGAAAACCACAACTTTTTCAATTTTACATTGTAAAAACGGAAGGGAAATGTGAAGTCAGCGAGTTGGGTTTACGATTTTCGGAATCATCGTAGTTTTTTCGTTCGACATGATTACCGACACCTTCCAAATCCCTCAAGGACGAACTCAGATGTCATCTCATTACTCAAGCGATTTTCCTGAAACTAACCACACTTTTAATTTGTACCTTGTAAAACGGAAGGGAAATACTGTAGTTATCGATTTTGGGGTTCGATTTTCGGATCCTACATAGTTTTTTCGGGGGGTCGAACATGATGTACCTTCGACACCTTCCAAATCCCTCGAGAGACGAACGCAGTGTCATCTCTTCCTCAAGCCCCGCACTTCCTACGTTGAACGCGCCGTGTACTCGCCGCGGCTCGGCCCTCGCCGCGATTTGATCAGTTGGGACGGCTCTGACGTCACGCGAATCCTTTTATTATTATTTATAAACTCGAAACTTCCCAACTGATCCAAATCCCAACTTGATCCTTGCCAAGTGATCCAAACCTGGTTTCGGTGCATTTGGATCACTTTGGGCTTTGGACCAGTTTGGGAAGTTAATTTTTTTCAATTTATTTTGGATCACTTGGGTTTGGATCGTTGGGGCCGTCCCTAATATAATATAATAATAATAATAATAATAATAATATAATAATAATAATATCATAATTTGATAATATAATAATAATATACGGGTGGGTGCCAATGATCCAAATCCCAACCGATCCAAATCCCAAGTTGATCAAAATAATCGTCAAAGAATTATAAATAATATATTAATATAAAAAATTAAGCCGTGTTTTGTGCCCAGTGATCCTTTACCCAACTATCCAAATGTAAATAATCACCGAAATATGAATATTCTAAAACAAAATAATTCCGTTTTTGGATCAGTTGGGTTGTTTGAATAATAAAATAATAATATAAATTTTACGGTGACGTCAGAACCCACTGATCCAAATGCGCGCGCAAGCCGGCGAGCACGGCTGGTACACTAGGCGCGCCAATAGTGGAAACTGCGGGCTTAGGGATCAAGATGCCTTCATCATTCATACTTTACGATTTAGAAGTGGTGAGTACAATCATATCGAACGAAAAACACTGGGATTACCGAAAATCTAGCTCCCAAAGGTGTTAGTACAGATTATCTAACGTTTTAGCAATGTACAAATGAAAATTGAATGTGTGGCTCGTTGGTCTTTGTGTAGCCTCGTTGGGGGGCTTTGTGTGGCTGCGTGGGTCTTGTTAGCGTTCTGCTTCCAATGCGAAGGTCACAGGGTTCGATGTCCCGCCATAGTCCCAAAGTTTGTTAACTTTCTGATTTGGACTTAAGTCCATCAGTTTCTTGTCTTAGGAGTTTGTAAACGTGACTTTGGAGCCGTCCCTACAACGAAGCACATAATAAATTCAGAGTTGTGCTGAATAGGCTTGTTTGATCGGCGTTGATTCGCGGTTGTTCGGCACTGTCCATGATCCACTGATTGCTATATTTCCTATCAATAACGATCTTTGTTGGTTATCGCTGCACGATCGCCGATTGCGGTCGGGGCTACATGATTGGCTTAGGTCAGGCTTTGATTTAAAGTCCCCCACTGAAAATCAGTATATATAGCAGAGTGGGTAACTCTAAATATAAAAAAAATTTTTTTTTTGTTTTTTTGTTTTAATTATCATTTATTATAAAAATGAGTTTTCCTTGAATATTGACTTAAAATTCGATGAATCCATTTTCGTCCAAATAAAAAAAAAAACTATTCATTTACGGATTGAATTGTTCGGGGAAGGTCTGAACTTTTATTGCACTACTATGCACATTATCAAAATTGATTAAATTCAACCAAGTATTTCGTTTCTTAGACGGCGGAAATAAGAAAACTTAGTGTTGTAGCAGCATGTATCATTTACGCTCATCCATCACGTACTGAAAATGGCGTCGCGGATTCCAAGTAATATCAAAATAATTGGCTTCGGTTTCTCTGGCATCCCTTTAGTCATGTTTCGTTTTTCTTTACAATTAACATTGGACTGTCCATTGACTTGTTTATTTGGTAAAGATTTATACCTAAAGTGGGCTCTACTTGGCGATTGGAACAACAATATATTGTAGCAACAAAGTTTTATTTATTCAGGATTATTGAAAAATTAATTATCACTAACTAATCTTTTTGCGGATTTTTAAGCGAATTTTGATATGTTATGGTATATATGGCACTTTTCTGAAGAGAATCGTACCATAAATCATCGTTGCTTTGTTTCTGTGTCTAACTCAGTTTTCTAGATTATTGTATGCGGTGCTGCCCCCTGTTGTGCGCTTGTTTGTGTTAAGTGGACCTCAGTGACTTATTTGACCTTCGGCGTGTGTTACAGGAAGATGAAATACACAATTGTAGGTTGTTGTCTTGTCACGTGGTAAATGGCAGAATCAATTACTGGCAAACATTAGCATAGACACATAAATTTTTGAATTTCCAGACTTCACCGCATGTTGTAGTCGATTAATTGAAGTTGGCTTCGCGGACTACATTACGTGGCCGGCCGTAGTTTAAACACCCCTGGTTCAAAGTCCCCCCCTTTATTACATATTTTATTTATAAGGGAGAATGGTAACAAATAGTAACAATATTGATGGCTAATAATTGACGTGATTTTCAAGTGAATGATGAGAATAATCTAACGTTGACAGACGTTTGAAACACGCCCGAATTTATTCCAATATATTGTATTGTAATTTATTCATATATTGACATCGATGTTAATCATGTCATATCACATACTCTCTTTAAAGGTCAACTTATACACTATATATTAATTCCTAGTTAATAATATTATTAAGCCAACCTTTCACATCACAATAATAACATATTTCCAGGTCATTAATCGGGAAACACTCCCGGTAGGTGCAATTTATTATCTAGAAATCAACCCTCCAAATTACAAATCCATCTCAGCCGGATATCAAACCCAGGACTCCCAATTGCCGGTTGGGTGTTTAAAGCGTGGTAGGAACGTTTTGAAAGTGTGGGGTGGGGGATATTTTTAATATATTGTGCGGGCTGTAACTGGGTTTGGGGCGAGCCCCAGCCTTTCACCATTTTACGTTTTTCGTCATGTTTTCACTGCACTGCAGACTCGTAAAACGATGTTTTTACAGCAACATCTGCGTCTCTTAACTAACAAATGAACGTTAGCCTGGTCCATTTAATAAATTTCAAGCTAATTTTTTATGTCTGACGAAGCATACAGGCACATATTCGTTTTACAAGGTTAATGACTGTCAAATTGTAATAAGTGTATGTGCATATTTTCTACGAAATTGTGGGATAAATATTAAACTCAAGTTAGTTTGTCCCCCTGCCCCTCCCCCAGTTTCCTACGCCCTGCTAATTGAAGGGATCGTTTACCTCTTCTCTTATGTATAGGTGTTTTCCGAACATCTATATTTTACCTAAGTAACCTCTATTATCACACACAAATTCTGTACCGAAATATCATAATTACGCCCTATAGTAATGTTAAATTGTAAGTCATGAAATAGACACGGTTCGACTGCGGCCTCGCCGTGATAGATCAACAGTTTTGGAGTACCTAGATATTATTATCTAGATACTGTATCTAGGTCAATGCGTGTACCTTAGCCTAACCTAGATATTAAAAAAAATTGTAACCTGTACCTGTATCTAGATACTATTTTTGTGTATCTTCAGCAAATTCAGTACAAGATACTTTCAACAAATTAATTACTATTTTTAATATCTCACATTGTTATTAATATTCTAGATTTGGTTTATTTGTCACAACCGTTAGATCATAATGCTCCACTCTAGCCGAGATGATATGATGGAAGTTTTTCATGTCGCCCCTGGCCTAGAGCTCGCCTCTAATTTTTGGGAATAAAATACTACCCTTCATACTAGCTGATGTTTCCGAATGGAATTTTCTCTTTTCTCTCCTTTTAACACACGATCTCTATGACCAAATTCTCTTCCTGACCTACATCACGTTGTTCTTCTAAATAAATTCTTATAATGCTAATTCTTTAACATATATCAATTTTTTAGTACCGTTTATATACCATCGTTTTTGTCATTTAGGTATGTCATTCCAGGGGGCGGGGAAAAGGGAGGGACATATTTTTTTACCTTTTAAGAACAGGCTAACTGATAAGCATGTTATATAAACGATTTATAGTCATTGAATTAAATACAGTCAAAATTGATCTCGCAAATTGATGGGTGAATAATGATTCAAACCACTTATCTTGAATCTCGCATTAGAATGTTTATATTTAAGACTAGAAATATATATTCTTCAAATGAGGGCACAAAATGACTATCTTGTAAAATGGTTTTAAAATAATGAAAAACATTTAAACCCGTCTAGATTTTACAATTACAAGGAAGTTACAAAGTGCTCGCAAACATTACGTAGTAAATAATCCCACAAATAACAAAAACTTTAAAAATAAGCCCCAAACCTTACACCCTCAAAGAAAATGAGATCTTCAAAAATACTCACTACCATAAGCTCATCTACCCTTACCCTTCCACATTTGAGCATTCTTTTAATTCATAAACGGATTTGTCCCGTTACAACAAACCCTTGAAAAGCTTGGTCAAAAATAGAATTTGCAACTATTCAATTTTAAACATAATACTAATAGTTCATCCAAATTCTTTTTTCTTAATTAATTTTTAAACGTAATGTCATGCAAATTCTATTTTGGCCAAGCTTTTCAAGGTGTTGTATCACGGACATTGTACGTTTATGACTTAAGAATGCGGCAAATGATATCGAAGGTATATGACTTGGCCCATTTTTTGTGGGGGGGGGGAAGCTCATTTCTTTTGAAGTGATAGGTAATGTTTAGGCTGTATTTTTACGAATTTTTGTTATGATAGTGGGATCTCATTATCTTTTTCACGTTCATGCAAAAGTATTTGTTAAAATATAATTAAATTTATCAAAGTCGAGTATTGCTATGGACTTACCAATTAACAATAGAATGAACAAATATAGTGATACAAAAGACTTGCTTTTATGTAAAACAATGTAGGCGATTATTGTCACGTAACTATAGTGACTTGTTATGACATCTGTAATGCTCTGTATAGGCTTATGTTTAAACCTTTATTTGGAACCTTCCAGCAATTTCTTTTCTTCCTTTTTTCTTTCCTCATAACTTTTTTCTTTCCAAGGGACATTACATACATATTACCTTAATGTCCATGTAAAAATATGAACTGTTGTAGCCCACCCTTTTTGGTCAGAATTCACTTGTGGGCAATTTGGAAACTGACGAATTAGGATAGTAGCCAGTAAGTAGCCAGAAGTAAAAAACTCAAAAAATAGATTTTAGTCGAGGCTAACTATAGTGAATTTAGCAATAACCAGACAAATTATTGGGCCAACACATGTACCTCCCAAAAATTGTCAAACATAGACATTTTTCGAGCTCAACTATCCATCGGTCATAATCTCCCATAAGAAATAACAATGGGGACGATCTTTATGTCCCGTGACCTGAGGTTTTGATCCAAAACAATTATTGGCCATTATTGACGTACTCGACAGCCTTTCTTGTAAATTCTCTATATTTTTGTTTTGTAATTTGGGCAAGTAGTGTCGGTCAAAATATATACTGATTACCAAGATTGGGGTTGATTTGCAAATGAATCTTTTTGCGTGTTTGAGGGTAATAATTTTGGCACGTTTCGAAGACACGCATGTTATATAATAAGGGGCATTTTAGATTGCTATCTATTATTCGCTAAAAAGTTACTATGGTGGACCAAAAAGAGCAAGGTTACAGCCGATTAGGAAATTAACCACAACACCAATTTTTCGCCAATTGTGCTGGATCAAAAAAAATAAAAAAGAATTCGTGTTAAATCAAGTTACAAGATATAATTTTTTTAACGGTCATTTGAAATGTAGTATTGTGCTATGAGATTCACGTTAAAAAATAATTTTGGGGTTTTTAGCCCCTTTTAAAAAGTGATTTTGAGCATGTTTCAAGTCATATTTTTCAACAGAATAAGGAATGCTCGTACCCAAGCTGTTTTGGCATGTGTGTAGTCGGGTACCTAAATCCCTTCGATTTTCTGATAGTTTTCCAGTTCAACACTCACGTTTCATGATGGCTGGGTACACCTTGAAATCACCCCAACTCTGCTTGCTGTATAAGGTGCCTGAGTGTGTAAGCGCACCGCGGCTTGGCTTGCGCACCCTAACGGGCACCGAGATATTTTCACTACCTTATTTTCCCTTCAGATGTTCTCGAGATGCTTGTCATTTTATCATATTCACTTATTTTGTAATCAGTATTTATTTAAAAAGTACCTATTGTATCTACCAGGTACTATATTAGTAGTTTCATATATATCTTTACCTAGACACATTTTAAAATGTATCCTTACCGTATACGAAGTCTTTTAATAGAGTCCAAAGGTATCTTTACTACGACCTAGATTCTTTATAAAGTATCTTGTCCCACACTGGATTCAAACATGTCTATAGCGAGCTAGTCGTGTTATCGCTCAGGGGGGGGAGGAACAGTTAATAGACAAGCGCGGGCATGAGAGAATAATATGACATGTAAAGTTGACATACCTTTTCAAATAAGGTTGCAAATAAAAAAAACCGCATGTATGTACTCGTTTATTCAGAACATAATCAAAGTGGTAATTACGAAATTACGTTGTTTCGACATGCGACTTGATACGCCGCACTTTAATATATTCACTTACAACACAGGCGAAAAAAATATTACCGCCGAGCCAGTAGTGTACTCTTCGTTCGTTCGTTTTGTGTCGAACGAAGCTGTTGATGTGGATTTTAAATCTATGTTTTGTGTTTGGAATGGTTCTTGCTCAAAGCTTATAATCATAATAAATAAGTTATAATTATATATGTAACCTGCCTAATCGACGTATAATCGAAACAGCGATTCAGCTAATGGGCCTAAAGTGTGTGTAGAGGTTTCACTGTCCCAGACACCATTACTCAGACCTTTTCTCACATTCAGTAGGCACGTAACACTCGTTTAGATTAAGCGTTCATAAAAACATTGATGTCATTGTGTAATATGTACAACTACTACAACAAGATGAGCCGACTTTTTTTAAGCTCGTCGGCTACAGTTTTCGAGGTTTATTTTATTATTTATTTATATTTTACATCTTGCGTTTTATTTCGAAATTTTAGTTTGAAAACAGTAGCAAAACATCAAAATGAGGTTTTATAAGTTATATAGTTAGTTAGTATGGTTGTGTTTTCGGGCCTCAACATCAGTATATCAGTGCCCATGTCAAGTGTATTGGTAATCTTTCCAATTTTCTTTTTCCATAATTGTGGATTACCTACCGTGTTTTCTTCCCTTCAAAGGGGAGGACCGTAAGGTAAGACGCGGGATGTTGAATGGGAAGAGTGAGTGTGTCTGTGTATTGGAGTAGGTAAATGGGTTTTAACTGGGTGGAACAGAATAGAGTGTACTCGTTGCACGAGAGGGCCGGCAAGTATGGAGAAGAAAAAAGTGATAAGAGTGAAAAAAAAAACAAACACAAACAATTTATAATATAATCATAAGTAGTTACGTTAATGTCGTTTAGGATTACATTTTCTCTTTCTTTTTTCGCTTATTTTCTTTTTTGTATTTTGTTAGTCCTATACTGGTCCCATAATCAATTCAATACTTAGGCATTCAAATATCATAGTTATTTTCTTTATACCATAACGAAATATTGTTTTGAAATATGTAGTTTTACACAACCGGGGGTAACTATTTTACTCATTTATAAATATCTCTTTCTGTGTAATGTTATTTATCTCCTGTCCTATCTTAATTTGTTGTCAACATAGTTTAATTTAATTTTAATTTTAATTAATTTTGGTGTCCTTAGGTCCATTCTATAGTTAATGCTTAATCGTTGTATCTTCATAAGTTGTCCGATTATATTGCACTTGTGGTCCTCTAGACCTGTTGTCAATAGAGAATACATATATATTATTATAATTATTATTTTTATTATTAATATGAGTACGGCTGTGTGAAATGAGGAAATGGTGTGGATAGCGCAAGTTGCACGAGAGCTCTCTCTGCAA
This sequence comes from Sweltsa coloradensis, assembly GCA_024449915.1. Classification (NCBI taxonomy): domain Eukaryota; kingdom Metazoa; phylum Arthropoda; class Insecta; order Plecoptera; family Chloroperlidae; genus Sweltsa; species Sweltsa coloradensis. Next base: position 12,657 of record JAMZAV010005331.1, on the reverse strand, counting down.
CACGCACCCCAACCGCAGAGCTCGCCCTTAGTTGTTTTGGTGGAATACCAACTCCCCTACTTACAGGCCAACACGGGAAGGTTGCGAGTTGGACTTATTTGGATGAGCGAATGGCGAAGATTCCATTTCGCTACACTGGAGAAAAAATCCGGAAATGTTTTTTTTTTCTTCTTCTCGTTTTTTTGAATTTTGTGTGTTTATAACACGCTTCCGGCTAAAACTGATACTCCAAATTGGGGGGATGAAATTTTGCTATTGTGGCCTTCTACATCTCTGAACTATAGAACTGCCCAACGGTTTTGAACGCAAATCGAAAAATTATTTCCCTAAATAATCGCAATTTTACGATTTTTTCGATTTAAAAAAAAATCTTTGACTGTTAACAACCTACATGCATTTAGTCGAAATGTTTGATTTTTACACAGACCTTTATTTTATAATTGATATATTCTTTGTGAAACATTTGAGCGCAATCGAAATTAATTCTTATGAAAATCACAGTTTTTACGATTTTTTTTTCTCATTTATTTAAACTTTCTTCGCTTATAACCCCTATATGCTTTTATTCGAATTGAAAATGACTTTTGGAGGGGGGGGGAACCTTAATTTTATGATTTGATTTATTCGTTGTGAAATTTGAGTCTGAATCAAAAAAATTATTTTCTCATTTGATAATTGCATTTGACGTTTTACAACACTGAAAAACAGGACATATACCGACCAACATACCATACTTTGCAGAAAATACCATGCAAACCCAAATATCATGTCATCGATTGTTTTGTTGGTGTCAAGGGGCACAATCCAAAGTTTTGTTGATTAATTTTTGGCAACACTTTTAAGTTAGGCAAAACATGATACAATGACCTGTGTATCTCGATGGTGTTCATTGAAAGGTTTCCATTTCATGTGTGGTAGGAATCACCTTTATAGGCCTAACACATGTAATTTTTTATTGTATTATTATGAATAATTTCTTGAACTTTGTATTTAAATTTTAAACCTTTTTTAATTGTTATTACAATATCAATGATGTTCATTTTATTCATGTGTCCCTTGTGGCAATTGTATTTGTAACAACGAGGTTTTGTTTTGTTAGAAAAAAAACAAATAAAAGTTCTCTCTCTTTTATTTTTTAAATTTCGTTACTTTATGCATGCTTATCGATTGTGATAATTTTTTCACAGAACCTTAATTTTATGAATTAATATATTTTTGTGTGAAATTTGAGCGTGAATCGAAATAATATGTCATTATGAAAATCGCAATTTTCACGCTTTTTTACGTGTTAAACAATTACTCTCATCCCACAACACGCCTGAGAAGCGTTTGCGAAGTTTCCTAGTTTATAGATTATAACCTGAGTATACATACATTATTAGGGAGGACTATCACCACCTCTAAAACATAACAATAACTAGGATTAGGCGGCTCGCTAACCCTAAATCTCATCACAAATCAACGCATCGTAACAAGCATTCGTGATAGTTTAATAACAATGCGCTTCCGTTACTAAAAGTGTTTGGACTTGTCGAAACTGTGGGTTTGACATAAATTCCAAATAGATAGGCGTTTGTTATGGAACGGGAAACAAAACCACTGGCTGTTATTTTACCATTTTGATTATGTGTGACATCATGGTTCAATTCATGGCTTAATTTTTCTAAAAACTTCTAACGGTAATTTTGTACCGATGGCAATCGCTAGTGGAGAATGGATTGTTTATACTATTTTTATATGTCGATTTTTCAAGGAATACCACACTTTCAATTTGTACATTGTAAAACGGAAGGGAAATACTGAGTCAGCGATTTTGGGGTTTCGATTTTCGGAATCGTCGTATTTTTTTCGTTCGACATGATGTACCGACACTTCAAATCTCTCAGGACGAACTCGAGATGTCAATCTTAGTCCTCAAGCTGATTTGTTCCTGGAAAACCACACTTTTCAATATTTACATTGTAAAACGGAAGGGAAATACTGAGTTAATCGATTTGGGTTTTCGATTTTTTCGGAATCCTCATAGTTTTCCTCGTTTGCGACATGATGTGTACTGACGACTTCAACTATCTCGAGACGAACTCAGGATGTCATCGTATTCCTCACAGCCCGCACTTCTACGTTGAGCGCGCTAGTGTACCAGCCGCGCTCGCAGCTCGCCGCTCGCCGCGATTGGATCATTTTGGGACGGCTCTGACGTCTCGCGAAATACTTTTATTATTATTTTATAAAAACCGAAACTTTCCAATCTGATCCATTCCCAAGTGATCCAAACCTGGTTTCGTTGCATTTGGATCACTTGGGCTTTGGACCAGTTTGGGTATTTAATTATTTTTCAATTTATTTGGTGATCACTTGGGTATTTGATCCAGTTTGGGATTTGGAAATCAGTTGGGGCCGTGTCCCGTAATAATCACTAAAACAATAATAAAAATAATATAATAAAAATAATAAATAATAATAATATAAATAATAATAATAATAATAATAATGCATAGCACACCATCTATCCTTCCTTCAAGTGAAAAATGTGCTCTGTACTTGACAGATTTTGCGATGAAATATCGTTTGTTTTTCTACAAATGTAAGTAATCCAGTTTTTAATATTAATGTCATGTATAAACTGAAATATTAGGTTCTGTTTTTCATGTACCTGTGAAAGATATAAACAGTTTTACAAATGTATTTTGTAAAATTGGTCAAAAAACTCATAATGAAACAAATATCGAGACAATAATTAAATCAAGGTATACTGAATATGACAAAAGCTTAGTCAACTAATCGAATGGAGAGACGATCTAAGAACCTTGCCATGCTACGGCCACGGCCAATCAGAATACCGGCGCTCCAGTAGTCTCTTCTACCAGAACAACGAACGGAGACGCAAAAAGAAACAAAATGTCACATGAATGAACTAAATGTTATGCGCTCCTTCTTTAGGTTGAACGAATGGTAAAGACGAGCCTTTACCTTGGATGGAGACAGCGGTTATACAGTGGGAGCATACTACACAATTTTCCAGAGGCTAGAAATAACAGAACAAATGTTTGTAGATAGACTTCATATCATTTTTAAAAAGAACAATATCTCAGCGCAAGATGTAATCGCCCAATAAGACGAGAAGTCGGGTATGAAATATACAGACGAGATTATCTCGATCTGACGACGTTAGCACGACCCCTGCACGGTTGCAGATTTTCAGGCCTGGGAAGAGACGGTGGAACTAAAAAATGATGGCCCCCCGACGCAGAACATAAAGAATACATTTTGAAAAACATGCAAATTTGAACAATTCCTTCAAGAGAGACCGAATTTCCCAAAGATTTTAAAAATAAAAATATATCATTTACATTAACTGTCTAAATAACATTTGGAAAGAATATTTAAGTAATTTAGATCCAACCGATTTCATAAAAATTATTGGCTGTATTTTGTGGAGCATTCATGTAGCAGAGAAGTTCAACTTTCCCTTATCCAACCAAGAAATTCAGAAAACAGTAGACAAAACCCAAAAAGGGGGGAAAAAAGGGGAAAAAAAGGGTTTAGAACAAGAATCAACTACTAAAGGGATATTGGACATCAAACAGCATATTAGTAAATAACACATCGGTGTCCCTGAGGAACAAGTTAACCAGTGTTTTTGAGAAAGCCGGAACATATCCATGTGAAGAAGATTTAATTAAAATGGAAGACTTTTGGACACTTTTAAACAAAGATTGAAAGCTCTAGGGGACGTTAAAAAGATATTCGTGTACAGGAGACACGAAGAAAAAAATTGTTTAAGGAGTATGAGAAACTTTTTTATGGGAAACTAGGAAAAAAATTTATGGTTAAAAACGCCAATATTCCCCCTCCTAAAAAGAAGCCTTGGAGGAATTGGAGCAACATTTGGTAAAAACCAAAAGATTTTAACCCGGGGCCCAATGGTTTCCTCATAAAAACAAAGAACAGATAAAATTTGAGGAAAAATCCCGGGATATAGTAGTAATATAAGACATCACATAGCAAAAAAAAAAACTCAAAATTTTGAAAGCTCTGGATAGATGGAATCAGAATTTTTGGGTGGAAAAGACTAACGCCAGTGCATTGTAAACAAAAGGGATTTTTTTTAACCAAGTACTTCACGACCCTCATTTGTTCCGGGATTTTTACTAAAGGGTATAACCAATATGTATTAAAGACGGGAGACAGTGGACCCCAAAAAAAAGACCCATCACTTGCTTCCCAAACCATTTAAAAAATTTCTAACATCAATTTTTCCCTTTAAAATTTAAAACAGAACTTTTATCAGAAATGAAATTTTAGCGGGGGAAAACAAAAGGGATGCAACCAAAATGCATAGGATTAAAGAGAGTTATAATTGATAGTTTTGTTAAAAAACAGCAAATGACAAAAAGAGGAATCTATCAGTGTTTAAAATAGATAAAAAAAAAGCATTTGTTCGTTCCGCACGTTTGGGTTAATCAAAGTTCTTGATTTGATAAGGTAAACCCAGTTGATAAGGGTGTTTAAGTTCATAAATTTCATGGAGAATTATATAATACAAAAAAACCCAATTCAGATTCTTTAATTTGAAAAAAATGGCAATAAAGAGAGGGGTCTTCCAGGGGGACACCCTTAGCCCTCTATTTTTGTCCGCTTAAACCCGTATCAAAGCACTTAATCAAACAAATGCTGGATATCGCCTTTTCCGTAAGAAATAATGACAAGGATAACCATTGCGTTATGGATGATTTTTAAAATGTAGGAAAATCAAAAGAAAGCTAAAATTTTAATTGACATAGTAAAATTATTCAGTGAAGACATTCATAGGAATTTGGGTTAGATAAATTGCTCAATGCATATGAAAAGTGGAAAATTGCAAGAAACTGAATTACCAAATTTGGTGTTTGGGCAAAAATTCCAACATAAACAAAAGCGAAAAAAATACAAATACCAGGGAAAGAGGCAAAACATTATTTTTAACCACAAGGAATTAAAAAAAAGTATTTAAAAAAAAGTAGAAAATAGAGTTTAAAATATCTAAAACAAATTTAAAGGAAGCTATAAAAAAAATCAAGGCTTAAAAACATGGGCTTTACCAATCTTGACCTTTTCATTTTTTATTGGAATGGTCAGTGTGGACTTGTGGACCCAGTCGTTTAACAGAAAACAAATGATTCTTCAGAATCCCACCCAAAAGCATCTTCTGAAAGGTTATAATTACCACGGGGGGGGGGAAAAGGGATTGGTAAAATTCGGTCTTGTGCTATTGCAAGTTTAAACTCAGATCATACTTTTTAATTCTACTTCCTTATCACCAAAAACTTAAAAATCCCAGATAAAACATAAATCCCCTCAGGCTAAAATGAGATTCTTTCCATCCAGAAAATACATAGAAGATTTAAATATGAAGATAAGTCTGGAATACTAAATCACTTCATGGAGGGACCCGAAAAGTATCCAGCACCCAAAATTGACATTTTTAAATCAATAAAAGGATTCACAAAGGAGATTTGTTTTCTGAAACCGAAGGATTTTTGTTCGCCTCCAGATCAGGTTATAAATACCAACAACTATAAAAAAATTTATCATCAAATCCAATGACAAAGATAGTGTAGAAAAGCAAAAAATTTCGGGGGACAATAGACCAGTTTTAGCTGGGGTCCTTCCAAATTTCCAACACTGGTATTCAGAGGATAATCAGGTAGCAAAGAAGTTTATAACTCTAGAATGAACGCACATTACTTGTCAATCCCCTCCTTATTTAAAGTATTCCCGCACCTGTGATCGAAATGCCGAATTTTTAAAAGTATTGGGGTAAACAGGTTAAACAGCAAAAAACCAAAAGCCACAAAAAAACCGGACATATTTTATGCGATAAATCTAACAAAATTACATATCTAATTGACATTGCGATCCCCATGAGTAAAAATATTGAGAACACCGAGAACACTAAGGGGGAAAAAATATCAAAATTTAAGTCAAGAAATAACAAAAATTTTGGGAAAAATTGAAAACGTTACTGTCGTGCCTATCGTGATCTCAGCCACTGGAGTCATACCATCTTCCCTCCTTGCCAGCCTACAATGCCTGGGTCTGTCCCCAAAATCTCTACATCAGCATGCAGAAAGCAGTCATCCTTCAAACGTGCCACATAGTCAGAAGATTTTTGTAGTAATCACTCTCTTTCTCTCTCTCTCTCTCTCTCTTTAAAAGATTTTGCCATACAATTGCTTGTTTTATAGATAGAAAACTTTTATTGTTTTTGTTATCACACTCATCTTTATATTATTTTGTTAATTAGATTAATTTGTCTACAGAAATTTATGTGTACTATATTTATGTTTTCACGCTGTTATAATGTAAAACTTTTGTTGGGCTTGGGCCTCACCCCGCCTTGTGTATACCAGGACGCAAATGTACCTGAGATTGTTTGAACAATAAAGAACCACTATAATAATAATAATAATAAAAATAAGGGTGGGTGCCAAGTGATCCAAATCCCAATTTATCCAAATCCAAGTGATCCAAAATAATCGTCATAGAATTCGAATTAATATATTAATATAAAAATTAAGTCGTGTTTTTGCCCAAGTGATCCTTTACCCAACTGATCCAAATGTGAATAATCATCGAAATATTAAATATTCTAAAACAAATAATTCCGTTTTGGATCAGGGGGTTTGTTTGGAAAAATAAAAAAATAATATAAATATTACGGTGACGTCAGAAACAACCCAACTTATCCAAATGCGCGCGCAGCCGGCGAGCACGGCTGGTACACTAGCGCGCGCAATGTGGAAATGCGAGCTTAGGGATCAATATGACTTCATCATTCATACTTGGACGATTTAGAAATGTGAGTACATCATATCGAACGAAAAAAAACTACGAGGATTCCGAAAATCTCGCGTCCAAGGTGTTAGGTACAAGATTTATCTAACGTTTTACAAGGTACAAATGAAAAAATGAGTTTTCCTTGAATATTGACATTCAAATTCGATAATCCATTTCGTCAAATAAAAAAAAAACTATTCAATTTTTTAGCGCTTGCTTGCATTTACGGTTTGAATTGTTCGGGGAATGTATGAGACTTCTATTACACCACGATGCACATTATAAAAATTTAAATAAATTAAACCCAAGTAATTTCGTTTCATTAGAGACGGCGGAAATAAGAAAACTTAGCTGTTGTAGCAGCAATGTATCATTAACGCTCATCCATCAACGTAACTGAAAATGGCGATCGCGAAGTCCAAGTAATATAAAAAATAATTGGCTTCGGTTATCTCTGGCAGCCTTTTAGTCATGTTTCTTTTTTCTTTAAAAATTAACATTGACTGTCATTGACTTGTTTTTTTTTTTGGTAAAGATTTATACATATAAGAAGACTCTGCTTGGCGATTGGAACAACAATAAAATTGAGCAACAAAGTTTATTTATTCAGGGATTATTAAAAATTAATTATCACTAATCTTTTGGGGATTTTAGCAAATTTTTTGGATGTTATGGTAAGATGGCATTTTCTGAAGAGAATCGTACCATAAAACCAATCGTTGCATTTTGTTTCTGGGTCTAACTCAGTTTTGACTAGATTATTGTATGCGGAGCTCCCCCCCTGTTGTGCTCTTGTTTGTGTGTGGAGTGGACCGTCAGTGACTTATTGCCCTTTGGGCGTGTGTTACAGGGAAGATAAAATACACAATGTGTAGGTGTCTTGTCACGTGTACAAATGCAGAATCAATTTACTGAAAAACTTAGCATTAGACACATAAATTTTTGTTTTTCCCGACTTCACAACATGTTGTAGTCGGATTAATTGAAGTTGGTTTCGCCGGACATACATGACGGGGCCCGGGCCGTAGTTTTAAACACCACTGGTTCAAAGTGCCCCTCTTGAATTACATATTTTATTTATAAAGGGAAGAAGGGTAACAATAATACAATATTGATTGGCTAATAATTCGTGATTTTCCAGTGAATGATGAGATAAATCTACGTTGACAATCGTTTGAAACACGACCAAATTTTTATTCATATATTATATTGTATTGTATTTATTCATATATTGAAATCATTTAATCATGTCATATCGCATACTCTCTTCAAAAGGTCACTTTACACTATTTTAATTCTTAGTTAATAATATTATTAGGCCAACCTTTCACATCACAATAATAACATATTTCTCAGGGTCTTTAAATTTGGGGAAAACACTCCCGTAGGTGCAATTTATTATATAGAAATCAACCCTCAAATTACAAAATCCATCTCAGCCGGATATCAAACCAGGACTCCCAATTGCTGGTTGGGTGTTTGAAGGCGCGTAGGAACGTTTTGAAAGTTGGGGTGGGGGATATTTTTAATATATTGTGTGGGCTGTAACTGGGGTTTGGGGCGAAGCCCCAGCCTTTCACCATTTTACAGTTTTTCGTCATGTTTTAACTGCACTCGGACTCTGTAAACGATGTTTTACAGCAATTATCTGCGATCTATAAACTTAACAAATGAACGTTTAGCGGTCCATTTAAATTAATTTCAAGCTAAATTTTCTTATTTTAATGACGAAGCATAGCATACAGGCAACATATTCGTTTTACCAGGTTAATGACTGTCAAATTGTATAAGGTGTATGTGCATATTTCTTCGAAAATTGTGGGATTAATATTAAACTCAAGTTAGTTTTGTCCCCCTGCCCCTCCCCCAGTTCCTACGCCACTGCCTAAGTTGAAGGGATCGTTTACCTCTTCTCTTATGTATAGGTTTTCCCCCAAACATCTATATTTTACCTAAGTAGACTCTATTTACAACAAATTCTGTACCGAAATTAATCATAATTACCCTATAGTAATTGTTAAATGTGTAAGTAATGAAATAGACAGCGTTCGACTCGGCCTGGGCCCGGGTAGATAGATCAACAGTTTTGGGAGACCTAGATACATGTATCTAGATACTGTATCTAGGCATTGTGTGTACCTTTACCTATACCTAGATAAAAATTTAAAAAAAAATGTACCTGTACCTGTATCTAGATACTATTTTTTGTGTATCTTCAGCAAATTCAGTTACAAGATACTTTCAACCAAATTAATTACATTTTAATATGCCATTGTTATTAAAATTCTAGATTTGGTTTATTTGGTCACAACCGTTAGATCATAATGCTCCACTCTACCCTAGAGGATATGAGGGAAGTTTTTCATGTCGCTGGCCAGAGCTCACCTCTAGTTTTGGGAAGTAACATACTTCCCTACATACTAGCTGATGTTTCCGATATGGATTTTTCTCTTTTCTCTCCTTTTACGATCTCTAGGCCAAATTCTCTTCCTGACCTAGAGGTGTCTTCTAATAAATTCTTATAAATGAATAAATCTTAAATTTAATCAATTTCTTGAGTACCGTTATATACCATCGTTTTGGTCCCCTTAGGGGAAAACATTTCAGGGGCGGGGGAGAGGGAGGGAATATTTTTAACCCTTTAAGAACAGGCTTACTGATAGATGTTTTTAAAAAATTGTTGGCATTGAATTAAATTAAGTCAAAATTGATCTCCAAATTGATGGGCGAATAATGATTCAAACAAATTTTATTGTATCTCGCAACTTAAGGAAATAATTATTCTATTCCAAATGGGGCACAAAATGACTTCTGTAAAAATGGTTTAAAAAACGAAAACATTTAAAACCCCTTTTAGATTTACAATCCACAAGGAAGTATCAAAAATGCACGCAACGTTACGTAGTAATAATATTTTCACTACCATATTTTCACTTCAAGATGTTCTCAAATCGCTTGTCATTTTATTTATATACACTTATTTAGTAATCAGTATTTTTTTTTAAAAAGTACCTATGTTTTCTATAAGGTATTTACTAGTATCTTGTATCTTTTCATAGACATATTTTTTAAAATGTGTCCCCGTAAAGTGTGTTACCCGTATCAAGATCTATTTCAGCAAAAGTATTTTTACCTACACCTAGATTCTTTAATAAAGTATCTTACCCAACACTGGATATCAAAATGTCTTGCGAGCTGTCGTGTTATCGCTCGCGGGCAGGGGGGATAATATGACATGTAGTAAAGTATGACATACTCCCTTCAAATAAGGTTGAATAAAAACGCATTTTTATTTCATGTGTTATTCGAACAATATCAGGTGTAATTACGAAATTAGTTATTTCGACAATCAACTTTTTATATCACTTACCACACAGGCGAAAAAAATATTACCGCCGATTTCCAGTATGTACTCTTCTTCGTCGTTTTGTCGAACAGCTGTTGATGTGGGTTTTAAATCTATGTTTGGGGTTTGGGAATGGTTTCTTCTAAACTAAAGCATATATAATAAGTTATATTATTTTTGGTACCTGCATACTCGAACGATATAATGGCCTAAAAAAGGAAGAGTATAACATTAAACACTGCCCAGAACCTTACTCAGACTTTTTCACATCAGTAGAGGGCACGTACACTCGTTTTTGATCAGCGTTCATAGACATTATGATTGGTGTAATAGGTACCACTACAACAGTGAGCCGATTTTACCTGAAGCTCGTCGCTACGTTTTCAAGGTTTTTAATTTATTTATTTTAACGGTTTATTTAAAATTTTTAGTTTGGAAAACAGAACAAAACATCAAAATGAGGTTTATAGATTATTGGATGAGCGTAGCGAGCGAAGGAGCGAACGAAGTTCCATTTACTACACTGGAGAAAAAAATCCGGAATTTTTTTTTCTTTTTTCGTTTTTTTTTTTTGAATTTTTGTGGTTTGTTTAACACGATTCCGGCTAAACCCAACTCCATTGAGATGATTTTTCTTGAGGACTTTTCTAATCTTTGAACTTAGAACGCCACGTTTATGACCAATCAAAAAATTAATTTTCTAAAAAATCGCAATTTTACGGATTTTTTGATTTAATAAAAAATAATTTCTTCGGGTTTTTAACACCTACATGCTTTATCAGATTGTTATGATTTTACAAGAACTTTATTTATGAATTAATATATTCTTGGAAATTTTGGCGAAATCGAAAATTTATTTCTTATGAAAATCACAGTTTTACGATTTTTTTTTTTATTTTTAACTTTCTTTGGCTTATAACACCTATATGCTTTTCTCCGATTGAAATGACTTTTTTACAGAAACCTTAATTTATGAATTGATTATTCGTGTAAATTTGAGCGAATCGAAAAATAATTTTCTCATGATAGTTGCAATTTTACGATTTAAAAAAATTTCTTTAACTTTTTTGCCCCTAAATTTCTTAACCCATTGTAATAATTTTTTTCACAGAACTTAATTTTATAAATTTAATAATTTGTGTGAATTTGGGGCTAAACGAAATAATTATTTCTTATGAAATCGCAATTTACGGGTTTTTTTCGGGGTGTTTAAACAATTACGCTTATCCACAACGCGCCTGAAAAGCGTTTTTTCGAAGCTTCCCATTTTAGATTATAACCCCGAGTATAAACATTATTAGGAGGATAATCCCACCTCCTAAAAACAAGCAAATTCTAAAGGATTAGGCGGCTCGCTAAAAAACTAAATTCTCATCCATCAAAGCACAGTAACAAGCATTCTGATAATTTAATAACAATGCCTTTTCGATGAGAAAATTTTTTGGACTTGTCGAAAAAAAGTGGTTTACATAAATTCAAATTGAGTTTGTTATGGAACAAACGAAACCATGCTTGTTTATTTTACATTTTTGATTATGTACATCATGGTTTTAATGCATGGCAAATTTTTTCTAAAAACTTCTCACGGTAAATGGTAGCCAGATGGCAAGCGCTAGGGGAGAATTGATTGTTATAACTGTTAATTTTTACGAGTTGGATTTTTCTAATTGTTTACTTAATGTCGATTTTCAAGGAAACCAAAACTTTTCAATTTGTACATAATAAACGGAAGGGAAATACTGAAGTAGCGATTTGGAGTTTCGATTTTCGGAATCGACATAGTTTTTTTTTAGTTTGACATGATGTACCGGGCACTTCCAAATCCCCTCAAGGACGAACCTCCAGTTGTCATCTCATTCCTCAACGATTTTCCTGAAAACCACACTTTTCAAATTTTTACATTGTTAAACGGAAGAGAAATACTGAAGTTATCGATTTGGGGTTTTGATTTTCGGAATCCTTATAGTTTTCTCGTTTGACATGAGTACCGACACATCCAAATCCTCAAGGACGAACTCAGATGTCATCTCATTCCTCTAGCCCGCACTTCTACGTTGAGCGCGCTAGTTACACCGCGCTCGCCGCTCGCCGCAATTTGGGGCATTGGGACGGCTTGACGTCACGCGAATACTTTTATTATTATTTTAATAAAACCGAAACTTTCCCAATGATTCCAAATCCAAATGATCCATTTCCCAAGTGATCCAAACCTGGTTTTTGGTGCATTGGTCACTGGGCTTGGACCAGTTGGGAATTTAACTTATTTTTCAATTATTTTGGGATCACTTGGGTTTTGGATCAGTGGGATTTGGATCATTGGGGCCGTCCCTAATATAATAATAATAATAATATAATAATATAATAATAATAATATAATAATAATAATAATAATAATAATATAACCCCAACATTGTTGGGGTTACAGCTAGTCAAGTTCCCAGATAAGTTGCTGGGTTTAAAATTTCTATTGCCGCTGAAAAACAAGCTTCCAT
>JAMZAV010005330.1:0-43056 GCA_024449915.1 Sweltsa coloradensis | reverse complement strand
ATCCCGCCTGGCCGCTGTGTCGTTGTCTATAAATAAATAGGTAGTAAATACGCAGTAATTACGATGCCGCCGGGCCCTGCTGTGTCGTTGGCTATAAATAAATAGCTACAAAATACGCCTTTTAATACGATGCCGCCTGGCCGCTGTGTCGTTGCCCTATAAATAAATAGCTATTTAATACGCAGTAATTACGGTGCCGCCTGGCCGCTGTGTCGTTGGCTCTAAATTGTACGAGGCTCCTCCCTCTAGCCTTGAAGTGCCAGCAGAGAGAGAATGGAATTTGAATCCTACTGCACGCTTCACATAAAACCCCAAACCCCAAAGCTACATCAAAGATTTGATCCTCGCCCTTGTTTGTTGAACTAGTGACAGTCAATCTTTTGGGAATTCTGATAAACAAAAAATCAGTAAAATATAATCCAATAAAAAGTATATTCTTTGTTATAACAGTACCGAATACCGATCATTTGATAGTATAGCTAATCAAACTATGAACGAACACGCAATTAAACGATCCTAAGATAGGTTGACGATACAAAAAATGGATAAAAGTAGTTATTTCAAAACAGTGTTTTTTATACTCCAATTGCCATTCACTCATTAACCATGGTTTAAAAGATTTGCAAAGGTGTCTTATATATAATGCGCAAGGGAACTGGTACTCTCATGTAAATTATAATTTTTTTTAAATTTGGGTGAACTACACGTATTATTTAAAAACCTTGGTTCGAACCCCGGATCAGTAGATGCCTTCGAACACGATTCGGGACACTTTTTTACAGATAGTTTTCATTGAAAATCGTAAAAAGCATGGTAAAACATTTTTTCTAAAATTCACAAGTGGTTTAAAGGCATCGATGGGACCTTTACGATAATCGTAATCCCAAAACATGACCCATTTTGTAGCATTTGTATATTAGTTATGGTTCCCGCCAAATAGACATGCGTGTACGTTTTGGCATCAAAAAATCATAATTATTTTATCTCACGGTTGCCGCGCCCAAGTAGGCTTTGCAACCCGAACGCCGAGGGTACGGGCGCTTTTGGGAAAATCTTTCCGGGTACAAGCCCCGGGTTAGGGTTTTAGAGCCGTTACAATCCTTTTTCCCGGGGGTGACGATGAACATGTGACCTGACGACCTGCTGGGGTCATTGAGTGGCCTGGGCCCTCGGGATGTTTTTTTTGTTTTTAATATAAATTTGCATAATGTGGCCTAAATTGGTGATTTGCATACAAGGATCGACTCAGTGTTTTCACCAGTGTTAACTTCAGAGTTTATATTTCATAAGGCAGATGAAATATAACAATCAGGCAACTGATTTGTAGCCATGGGCTAGTGCTATTTGGCTGTGCCCAAGCCAACCATTGGGAGTCAACGTTTTTCAGCTCGGGAACACGACGGCCGATTTTGTGAAGTGGGTCCTGGGTTAAACTCTTTACCCCGTGCTGTTAGGGGGGGCAGAGTGACGAAGAGCTTCAAGAATAAATTAGCAGATCTCAAGACTCGTGGGATGTGACGTAGGAGCTGCGTTTTTTCGAGCGACCTATCCAGGGCGGGGGCGCTGAATAGCGCCGAATGGAATAACGCCGAATCGATCGTGTGTAGTGTACTTACGACGTTAGTCGTAACCCAAAAATATAGACCACATATCCTGGATTAACGCCAAAACAGATTCGGCTTTAAATCCACTGGAATAAAGCCGAAAGATATTCGTCTTTATTCAGATTTTCCCTATAGTAGAGGATGTATAGTCCATACCAAAAACTAATACTATTTAATTTAATAATTAACTAGTCAAATGTAAGTGATGATTCGTAATGATTCGTCGTTATTCCGGTGGAATAGCGCCGAAAAAGATTCGTCTTTTATTCCGGTGGAATAGCGCCGAAAAAGATTCGTCTATTCCGGTGGAATAGCGCCGAAAAATATTCGTCGTTATTCCGGTGGAATAGCGTCGAAAAGATTCGGCGTTATTCCAGTGGATTGAAGGCAAAATAGTTCTGCGTACTTTCAGTGCAATCCTGTCGAAGTTATTGAGCGACCCGTAGCGAGCGTCTCCTCTTGACTCTTATGGCTCGAATGTCTGGGTTTTTTTCTGTTACGGGCTTCGATACAGGTCGCACCGTTTCTCTGATCGACCTGAAATTTTTCACACATTACATACCACCTAGGTGAGTTGCTGTTATATTTTTTTAAACAAAATCCGATCGTTGGTTATTAAAAAAAAAATAAAAAAAAAAAAAAATGTTCCGATCGTTATGAAATTTTGCAGGATTAATAAGTACAACATTCTATTCTTTTTTTACAAATTTTCAGCTAAATCATCAAGACCTTAAAGACTTATTGGTATGTAACAATATGGGAATGTCGTACTCGGGTTCGTTGTTGCACGTACCGGTGCTCGCTCAACACGCGACGGGCTTTAGCGTTTTCCTATTTTGCTCGCTGAACAACGCGTCGTTTTCCTAGTATACTCGGAAAACGCTTAATTTCCCAATTGATCTATTCGTGTGAAATTTAAGCGCAATAAAAAAAACATTTCTCATAATAATTGCAATTTTGAAATTTTTTAATTTTTTTAATTCTTCAACTTTTAACAAAACCGATTGAAATAATTTTTTCACAGAGCCGTAACTTTATGAATTAATAATTCGTGTGAAATTTGTGCGTTATCGAATAATTATTTCTTATGAAAATTGCAATTTTATGCTTTTTTCGTTTTTAAACAATTACGCTCGCCCAACAACGCGCCTGAAAAAGCTTTTGCGAAGCTACCTAGTAACATAAAATGACCAAACAATTCCTACAGCTTTGACCATTCTTATTATTGACTAATCCTTTACTAAACATTATTAGATTTTCTATACTAGTTTTTTCATAGGCATAATCTTTAAATGAAAGTTGATACCAGTCTTATGACTTTTTTTAAAGTTGACCTTTTTCTTGCAGAAGAACCAAATAAGTTTGCTCTGTATTAAACATTAATAAAAATACTAAGGTATTTTGTATTTTACATTATTTTGAGTATTTAGCGTACGTCTGACGATAGTAAGCTTACCCGTACAAAAAACCAACTCGTGTTTGACGTGTTGTGTTTGATCGGTCTATACAGTAAAGCGTCAAATCCATTTTTTAAACAGATAATTTCTCATGAAAATAGCGTTCGGACAAACGATTAATGATTACGGAACGCACATGGGAAGATTGAAACCTACAGCGTAAGAGTGCGACAAAAACATACTTCGTGAGAAAATTTGAACAATGCAGGTCTAAAAATGAAATGTTTGTACTGTGATTTTTCACGAGAAGTAATACTTCAATGTTATTATGGACAAAGAGCGCAGCGACTGAATCTTATCATTCAATTAAATGAGACTTTGTCTCTTCCGAATCTGTTGTCTGTGAGTGAGTGAGTGAGTGAGTGAGTGAGTGACTGAGTGAGTGAGTGAGTGAGCGAGTGAGTTCGCTCCAGAACGTCGAACCGCTGACCAGATTGCGCAAATATTTTTTAAAAAGACAACCGGGATTAGTCCTCAGGGTGCAGTTAATTTCAGCAAAATCCGTTACGATTCAAACGTACAACTGTACAAGAAATAATAATTTGAACTTAAACAAAAATTTTTATCGATTTATGTTTTTTAATGCCATGGCAGTAAATGCATGCAGTGACCAAGGTATAATCGATCACTTGATTCTATGGTCATCAAAAACCCAAATCAATAATCACAACATCGATTGTGATTGATTGGTTTTTTGAATCCTATATTGGAGATTTGAAATATCCAATGAGTAACAATGCTAATTCAACACTTACCCTTAAAAGTTTCGAATCTTTATACTTAAAGGTTTCCCAAAATTCCGCGGGGAGATTGAATAAACCTTGCAATCTTAACTCGTATTTCGTACCTGCTTTTTTTCCATAGTATTGTATGCATTTAAAATCATGTATAATTTGTTTAATACAATACAGGAAATTACTAAACCGATGCTTACCGGGGTTTTTAACCCAGGGCTCCCACATACCGGGTAAAACGCGCGGAGACTTTTTTCGTTTGGGCTAAGAAACGCAAAAGTCGTTGTTAGAAAAGTGAGCGAGCCATGTGTTGAGTATCCGGTAACATTTGCATTTGAGTTCATTCATATATAAAGTATAAATGATGGGGTTTTGAGTTTAAAGGGGTATTTAACCGCTAAACTCAAAAAATATATTTCATTCAGGCTAACTAGTAATGAATTTAGCAAATTAACAGAAAAATTATTGGGGCCCACCATTACCTCCCAAAAAATTGTCAAACATGACATTTTTCGAGCTAGGTCCCATCGGCAAAAATCTCCCATAAGAAATAACAAAGGGGACGATCTTTTTTGCCCCGTGACCTTGGAGGTTTTTGATACAAAAAAATATTGGCCATTATCGACGTACTCGACAGCCTTTGCTGTAAATTCCCCTTATTTTGTTTTGTAATTTGGGCAAATAGTTTAGGGCAAAATATGCTGATTAAACCAAGATGGGGTTTTGATTTTGGAATGCAATTTTTTGCGTGTTTTGAGGGTATATTTTGGGCACAGTTTCAAGACACAAAGTTATAAAGGATCATTTTAGATTGGTACTATGCTCTCGTATCTGTGTGACCAAAAAAGAAGCAGGTTAAAGCTGATTTAGGAAAATTTTCCAAAAACCAATTTTTGCCAATTTCTGATCAAAAAAATTAAAAATTCGTGTTAAATCACAGTAACAAGATATAATTTTTAAAACGGTAATTTAAGTGTAGTATTTAGCTATAGATTGGGTGGTAAAAAATAATTTTTTGGGGTTTTTAGGGCCCCCTTTTAATTTTGTATAAAGGCGCGTCGGCGGGACCTCTCCCCCTTCCCTTGATGACCTCCCCGACGACGATGAGAATGACCATAACATCAAGAACGACGACAAAGATGATGGCGACCGCGACGTGAGAACCCCCCCCTTTCCTTTACCCTACCTGTGGCTGGTTCTGATCGTGGACTTTTCCACTTTTTCCTCCCCGTATCGCCTAGGCTAGAGTGGCGCATTATTACCTAACGGTTGAAACTCGGTTGAAGCTCGGGTGAAGCTCGGTTGAAGTATGGCTCGTTGGTCTTTTTTTGTTAGCGTACCTGCTTCCATGCAGAAGGTCCAGGGTTCGATTCCCGCAAGAGTCAGTAGTTTTTTAACTTCTGATTTTTGGGCTTAAGTCCATCAGTTCTTATCTTAGGAGTTTGTAAACGGTGACTTTGGAGCCATCCTAGCAACAAAGCACATAGTAAATTCAAGTTGTTCTGAATCGGCCTTGTTTATTCTGGGGTTGATTCGCGGGTGTTCGCAAATGTCCATACCACTGATTTCTATATTTCCTATTAAAAATATGATATTTGGTTGGTTTTTCGCTCACTCGTCGATTGCGTCGGGGGCCTACAGGGTTTTGGGTTGGTCGCTTTGATTTAAAAGTCCTCCACTGAAAATCAGTTATATAACTGAGTTTGGGTAGACTCTAAATACAATTTATTTGTTTATTATTTACAAGCGCCCTTAAACTTAATGAATCCAAATAAGTATTAAGCTTAATTTTCCCAATTACTTATTGGATGAGCGTAGCGAGGGAAAGCGAAGATTCCATTTTACTACAGTGGAGAAAAAAATCCAGAATGTTTTTTTTCTCTTATTTCTTTCTTTCTTTCTTTTTTTTGTATTTTTGTCTTTCTGGCTAAACCAATGCTCCAATTGCGATGAAATTTTCTGGAGACCTTTGAAATCTCTGAACTTAGAACCTGCCACGTTTTTGAGCAAAATAGAAACATTATTTCTCATGAAAATCGCAGTTTTACGTTTTCTTTAGTTTTTTTTAATTTCTTCGACTTATAACACCTACATGCTTTTGTCCGATTGTAATAATTTTTTTTACAGAACCTTAATTTCATGAATTGATATATTTATGTAAATTTGAGCGTTATCAAAAAACTATTTTTTAAAGAAAATCACAATTTTACGACTTTTTTCGATTTTGTAATTTCTTCGACTTATAAACACCTACATGCTTTATCCTATTGTTATGATTTTTTCACAGACCTTAATTTTATGAATTAATATATTCGTGTCAATTTGTGCGCAATCTTATAATTATTTCTTATGAAAATTTCAATATTAAAGATTTTTTCCGTTTTTAAATTACGATTATTAAAAAAAAAAAAGATTTTAAAATTTTTTTTTTTAAAATTAAATTTTAAATTTTAATTTAAAAAAATCATCAACTGAGTAATGATTTTTTCCACAGAACCACAGAAATTCTGCTAACACATGGCAGCTCAATGCACCAATTTTCGCTCATCCAACAACGCGGTGGGACTTTAATCGTTTTCCTAGTTATTAATCAGTTACTAACGCAAGACTTACGTAAGCTGTAGGCGCCGGCCACTTCTCAGTCGGTAGATACGAAAACACATAACAAAACTTGTAGAAATACAGCCAAACCTTACACACTCAAAAGGAATGAGATCTAAAAAAGGGCCAAGCTCATCTACCCTTCCACATTTGCGCATTCTTAATTCATAAAAGTACAGTGTCCCATAACACATCCTCGAAAAACTTGGCAAAATAGAATTTGCGATTATTAATTTAACGTAGTAGTTTATCCAAGTTCTTTTTTTGTAATTAATTTTAAACGTAAACATGCAAATTCTATTTTGCCCAAACTTTTCGAGGATGCTGTTTAGGGACACTGTACGTTTATGAATTAAGAATGCGCAAATGTGGAAGGGTAGATGAGCTTGGCCCTTTTTTAGATCTCATTCCTTTTGAGTGTGTAAGGTTTGGCTGTATTTCTACAAGTTTTTGTTATGTGTGTGATCTTATTACTTTTTCAAGTTCCATTACAAAATTATTTGTTAAAATAATATTTTTATAAAAGTTGATTTAATTTTTATGGTATTAGAAATACAAAGATGTAAAATATCTGGGCCCCGGATTATGTACATCCGGGGTATAACCATGGTATAAGAGGGTATAAGGACGGGTTTAAAGTCTAGGCAACTCACATCCTATTAAACTTTCCCATGTAACAACAAACGCACAACTAATGTAATTTTACACCTATTTCACTGCACCCCAACGGGGGAAGCGATATATCTAACGGCCTTGACCCCAGCCATTAAATCTAGATATCAGAAGAATATTGAAAATTTTTCACCACTTTTTTTTTTTACTTTTTTTAAAAGTGACAGGGTTTTCGTGATTTTTAAAAAAAGTAAAGAAAACTTATTATTGCCGAATTTTGGAATAGCCAGGACTCCATACCATTGTTTACTGCATTAAGGTGCTTTCAAAACCAACTTAGTAAAACTTAGCCTCTAACTTAAAGGTTTGTCTTAGGGAAAAAAACCGTCTGTTCATGCAACTTACCTCAAACTTACACTTATCAAACCAAATGTTTGCAAACCCCAAAGGTTTTTATTTAGCGCTAACTTAACATTAAGCTTTTAACCCAAATCAGGAGAGACTCGAGCCGAAAATTTCCCGGGGCATATCCGAGAAAACGTAAACAAACAGCAAAAAGGATCCCAAAAACATCAGCTATTTTTCAAAACAAAAAGTTTTTAAATGAATTCATGAAAAGGCCACTGTTATTGTAAAGTTTTCGTTTTTTATATAAAGACAAGCATATAAAAGAAACTGTGGAAAATCTTGGGGCAAAATGTCAATTGCCCGTTTTTTTAAGTTTTTTCCCTAGTGATGTGGTTTTGTGGTTTTGGGTCACTTGTCTTAAAAAAATACGTTCATTTTTTTTAAACCCACCTATTGTTAAATAAACTGTACAGTGTATAGTCAATCAATTCTATAATGCTCCCTTAAGTAGGGCTAGGCTAGGTCTCTTACGAGCTGTAGGCCTAGCCTGGGGCCCTGGCCTGGGATAGCCTAGGTCTAGGCCAAGGCTTTTTGTAATCGGGCCTTGGCGCTGGGCCCTAGCTGGCCTCTGCCTATATCTTCAGGGGATATTTTCGGTTTTATTTTCATCAAAAAGGGTCTTTGGAAAAAACTAGGGTGGGCTAGGCCTAGCCCAAAACCCTACCTACCTTAGGAAGCTGTTGATTTGATTTTTTTTATGGTCGTTGGTGGTGGGTTTTTAGCTTCCTTTTGACTGCGCTAGGCGTAGGCTATCGTTTCTCTATTTTTTCCTTTATTTAATATGGAACAATAAGTTTGCCGTGCTTTTAGGCCACACCTATTCTTGCCCTACCCATAGCATGTACCTTTTGTAGCCTAGGCTATTATTTTTTTTTCCCCTAGCTCTTTTTGTAAACCCGCATAAATTTTTGGTGCCCTTTTATAAAAAAAAAGGCGCGAACATTTTGGGGCCGCAAGCGGTTCTGCAACTACCCCAAAAACCCCTCAGGGTTTTAAAATTTTCCCCGGGAAAAACCCTTTGGAAAAAAAGAAACAAGAATTTTGGAGAGGAAGGGGGGTTCAACTCCTCCATAGTAATACAGCCTGAAAAGCAAGGTCAGGGTTACATTCATCTCATTCGCTATTTTTCTTATTTATTATCTTGCTCAGACAGTGCAAATACCCATTTAGTTGACTCCCCCCCCCCCCCCCCTTAATTTGTTACCTACTTTGTTCTCGATCAATGAGAGTCAAATAACCTCTAATTTTAATATTAAAAAGCCAAAATAAACCGGCTAATTAAAACAGCGATGGTTGGTCCTTATAAACTTATCGCTAGTTTTCACCTGTTGGGTCTATTAAAGTTTTATTTTGGTAACAATTTTTTTAATTCCTTATCTTCTGTTGCAGCTATTGAAAGATGACAATACATTGTCAAGCTGCGGGAATCCGATGTCACGGGGAAAGATCTGCCATTGACCCCGGGACAAGAACTTCCCAACTTCGTCACCTCAGCCGTACCCCTCCGCAATTTGCGCAGCCTTTTCCACATTTTCCTCACCCACCCCCTAGATTTTTCTCCCGGGTAATTCATTCCTATGTTCCTCTTTCCTCACCCCCCCGAGCGTTGTTTGCCGCCCCCCCCCCCATTATCTTTCCTCTTCAAATACCAAGCGCACCCTCTCCATCTTCACAGTCTGTTTGCTCATTTTCTACAATTTTTGTACAATTGGCAATTGTGTGGCTCGTTGGTCTTTTAGTAAGGGTATCTGCTTCCAATGCAGAAGGTCTAGGGTTCGATTCCCGTCAAAGTCAGAAACTTCTGATTTAAACTTAGGTCAATCAGTTCTTGTCTTAGGAGTTTGTAAACGGTGACTTTGAAGCCGGCCTAGCAACGAAGCACATGTTGTGCCGAATCGGCCTTGTTGATTCTGGCGTTGATCCGCGGGTGTTCGAACTGTCCATACCACCGATTGCTATATTTCCTATTAAAAATATCGATCTTTGGTTTTG
This sequence comes from Sweltsa coloradensis, assembly GCA_024449915.1. NCBI lineage: Eukaryota > Metazoa > Arthropoda > Insecta > Plecoptera > Chloroperlidae > Sweltsa > Sweltsa coloradensis. The sequence goes on along the minus strand of JAMZAV010005330.1, from coordinate 33,648 downwards.
GGTTTTCGCTCATTCGTCGATTGCCCCGGGCCTACGGGGTTTTGGCTTGGTCGCTTTTTATTTTTAAGTCCCCCACTGACAATCAGTTTTGTGACTGAGTGGGTTTGGGGGTAGACTCTTAATACAATTTATTTATTATTTATTTATATATATTTGTTCATAGGTCCTGACAAAATCGAAAATCGTTGGGGCGGGACCCCAACTAACCGCAGACCCTTTGTCCACACAGGGGGATCAAATAGCTGCACAGATGAAGCGTCCTTTTTAAAATTTTCTGAGAAGGGAGCAAACGAGGACCACAAATTTCCCGCTGTTATCTCCAGATGCCGCTTTTTTTCAAAAATTTGGGAGAAAATAAAATCATCTCCCAAAATATAAAAAAGACCTGCGATAGGAAATTCTTCAGTTGATCAATTGCGCTTCCAAGGATTATAGGAAAAAATAGATTTGCCTTGTACTTAATATGTGAAAATAAAATAATAGAAGTAGTTGAATACTACTTTAGGGCTCCCACTACCTACTTTTTCCTACTTTTTCTACTTTTTTTCAGAGAGACTACTTTTAGCCTACTTTTATAGCTATAAATGACTAACATTCCACTTTTTCCTACTATTTTAGACCAATGCTATGTTAATAAATTGTTATATCTTGGAACCAATTTCTGGTTATTTTTTGTTGTTTCAGTTTGAGGTTTGATTGTATATCTGTGCACAGTTTCAAGGCACGATGTTATAAAGGGTTATTTTTGATTGGTATGATGCTCTAGTATATATCTGAAACAAAAAAAAAGAAAGGCTACTTTTGAATGCAACATTTTTATAGCTTGCCTACTAAAAACTCTTCTTTTTTTTTACTAAATAGACTACTAATCCTACTCTTTTGGGGGTGTCTAGCCAATTTTTTATTTATTTTTTATTTTATTTATTCATTTAAAGTCTATCCTATTCAGTTATAAAAAGTTAAAACTGATTTACAAAGGAGGACACATATATGGGAGCATTGATAATAATACTATGAATAATAGGCTTTTACATCACCGCAACAGAACAGCCCGATAACTTATAAATAACAATAAAAAATGTCATCAATAAGGTAGGTACATGTTTTATTTCATATGCATGTATGCACGAATGTCGCAAGTCGCAACCATAGGCCTAGTTGTAGGTCTATATTTATTATTTAGGGACTTGGGCCTATTCGACTAGACCAACTGATCTGTAACATCAATGCCTCTATTTACATGGGCCATTTGCCAATCAACAGCACCATCAGGGGAGTACAGATAGTCTGCAAGCTGATCTCTTAGTGTAGTAGAACTACGTGTTGCATTTCTTGAGCCCATGCGACGCTGCGCTGTGCTAAGATGCTGTAGAAGACCTTTCTCTGTTGCTGGTTGTTCTGCCCTCCATGCCCCATGGAAGACATGGTCACCGTTTTCCCGATCAGTAAATGCTGGAGGACAGTAGTTCCGGATACGTGATTGTTCATCCAATTTTTTTAGGAAGTTGTGGAGGCAAACGGTTGCCTTGATTATGTAGTCTACATACTCTGGGTAAGAATTGATAACCTTGTGAAAAATTCGCCAGCGAGCAACAAGGATTCCAAACGCATTCTCTATAGTACGCCTTCCCCGGGACATTCTGTAGTTGTAGACCCGCTTTACTTTAGACAGATTCTTTCCTGGATAGGGACGCATTATGTTTGTATCAAGCGCAAACGCTTCGTCACCAACAAAGTAATGAGGAAAGAGAACATCAGTAGATGGCAGTAGAGCAGGTGGAGGAAGTAGAAGACTTCCGTCATTTAGACGCTTGCCAAATTCAGACAGTCTAAAAATACCGCCATCGCTTTGTGACCCATATGCACCAATATCCACATGAGTAAACATGTAGTTGTGGTCACATACTGCCAGAAGCACAATACTAAATTGATTTTTGTAATTATGGTACTGTGCCCCAGAGTTAGGGGGGGCTTGCATGACAACATGCTTCCCATCAAGAGCTCCCGCGCAGTTGGGAAGATTCCAGCGGTTTGAAAACCCTGCAGACACATCAAGATAATTTTCTTCGGTAGGCTGCTGCAGATACTCGGCAGACAGATTTTCCCAGATACAAAGTGTGGTTTCGTGAACGATTTCACAGACTGTAGACTTTCCTATCCGAAAGCTCCATGCAATACTTTGCAAACTATCGCCTGTAGCTAGGAATCTGAAATAGTGAAAAACATGCTTTTAGGACGGAAATTGTAAATGATTTTTTAGTTTATAAGTAATCAAATTGAATAAGGTCAAGTAGGCCTACCTTAAAGTAGCTGCAAGCCGCAAACCAGGTGGCAATGATTCACATTTACTATACTTCTGTAATGCTGGTCCCACTTTAGATAGTAAAAAATCAAATCTTGCTGGTGTCATCCTGGTATATAAAAAGAACTGCTCTTCATCCCCTAGACGCATTTCCTTTAGTAAATTATCAAAATCTCCTTGCTGACGTCTCATTTGATTGATAGGCCTAACACGCCACCTACGCCTTTGTCTAGGTCTTCTTATTTGTTTATTAATATACTGTCCGCCCAATGCAGCCCCAACCAAACAAAGCGAGATTAATAAATTGTGTTCGTCTTCCTCATTATCTACATACCCATTATTTACTTCCATATCCACACAAGTCTTGCACAAACCCAGGGATTCAAATATACCTAGCCCCCTAATTTGAAGTTATTGTATGTCAAGCCAGTGTCAAGCATTGGCGCGATAAAAGTAAACACTGCAAATCTGTGTTGTGATTGGTTTAAAAACATCTATCATGCACAGCCACCTAAAGTTAGAGGCTACGGTAACTGTAAAGCACTGCCTCCTAGATGTAGCTCGTGGATCTGCCACGAGCAACATCTAGGAGGCAGTGGCTGTTAAGTTAGCGGCTAAATATCTATCATGAACAGCAACCTAAAGTTAGAGGCTAAGTTAGCTGCTAAGTTAGAGGCCTAAGTTGGTTATGAATGAGCCTTTAGGCTTGTAGTAATCAAAACTAGTTATTTGTGCGGGAAGTGTCAAAACAAGGTTGTGCTGGCCTAGGGTTGGCTAAGAAAGGCCTAGGGCTTGTCAAACATGTATTTATTTATCTAGTCCTATAGCCTAATGGAACTTTAGACCTACACTGTTGTATTATAAATAATTTTCTACATCTGGGCCTAGGTCAGGGACGGTTTCTGATTTGTTTTATGAGAGTATAATCATATAATGACAACTTTTCTCATTTCACACATAGAAGCAAAATTTAAAATGTCCGCCATTTGTTTACGTATCGCACTTTCCCGCCGTACTCTGCTTATACCGTCAACAAGTGTCAAGTAACTATGGTTACTTGTTGATTGTATAAGGCTTATTTTAAAACCTTTATTTGGAAGCCTTCCAACAAACTTTTTCAACTTTTTTTTTCAAAAGAGACTATAATACTATAACCTTAATGTCCATGTAAAATATGAACATTGTAGTCCCACCCGTCTGGTCAGAATCGCGGGCCGACGTATTAGATGTAAGTAGCAGTAGTAGCAGTAGTAGTAGGAGTAGCTAACATCCTTAAAGTGATTTTGAGCATGTTTCAAGCCATTTTTTCACCAAGAAGGAATGGTCGTACCCCAATTTATGTTGTCATGTGTTGTCAGGTACCTAAATCCCCTCGATTGTGATAGTTTTCAAGTTCACATCACGTTACATGACGGCTGGGTAACACCTCGAAATACCCCAACTCTGCTTGGTGTATAAGGTGCTTGAGTGTGTAGCGCACCGCGGCTTGGCTGCGGCGCCCTAACGGGCACCTAGAAACATATGGGATGATATTAACGATATGCTATTTTCTGCCTAGAAACATATTTTGGTGATATTGATTTTAAGATTATTATATGGTCATCGGTTTCAAGATTTGACACAAGAATTAAGTGTTCCTTCCGCGAAGTTTGATTGTACAGTGGAAAAAACTCATTTGTTTAAATGGGATCGTCTTATTAATATTTTTTTATTTTCGTGTTTTAAATGTTTTTTTTTCTATTTTCCTACGGTCTACACAATCAACACCTTGAAATGGGAGACAGGTACGGCGAGGTTTTACTGCAGTTTAAACATTCTTTTGTGTGGCATTTGTGAAATTCAATTTCTTTTTTTTTAGTTTCTATAACAGCTGAATTATAATTAATAAATTTATTAAAAAAAATTAAAGTGGTATAATGTAGGAGTACCGCAGTAAATGCAAGGGATTTTTTCACCACGAGGTCAGTCGATATCAGAAAAACGCGGGCTCTACGGTGTTCAAGGATTGAGGAGGCCTTTTTCCCGGGTGAACTTATAATATTTTGCTACGTTAATATTATTGACTTAGGACGCGGGAAAAGAGGATTGAATATTCTTGATAGGGGATTTGCATCAAGAAAAATAATACAATGACACAACACTTTCCGCGCCCTTATTAAATATATTATTGTGAATGAACCCCTGAGCTCAGCCAGGTAGGCAACCCTTTAGACATGCCTCCCCAGCGGGCAAGCATTTAACAAGGGGTTTTTCGATGCTATTCACGGTTTCAATTTGGTAAAACTGGAACTAGTGAAGTGCATTATTTTTTTTTTTTTTAAAGCGGTACGAAAAAGAAATTACCTTGAGGAGGTCGACTGATTATGTACTTTTTTTTATGTCCATGTACTTTTTAAATTTACTAACGATAAACTATGTTCTACACTCAATGCGAAAAACCAATATTTTCTAACAGAGCAAGTACAAAAATCTACACTATACATTTCTTTGGACTAGTATTTACAGACCACTTGGAATAGTTCAGTATCCTGTTTAGGTAACAAACCCGGGTGCTATAACCATTGGAGTTTAGAACATATTATTATAAAAACATGTTGTCCCCCTTTTGCAAATCAGTTTTTAAGCTAATAATAAATATGTTATGTTCTAAACTCAATGCTACAACAATTATTTTATTACATGGGCATAACAGTCAATGAAAAAAAATGTTACATTGTATTTGTTGGTGAGTTCGCTGAGGTTTAGCAACTAAAATGCGCTTAGTCAGGTGTTGAACTGTTGATTGCAGCTGAACATGCAGCTGGTAACAAATTTTGCATGAATGTTAATTGGATGAGCGTAGCGAGCGTAGCGAGCGAAGCGAGCGAAGCGAATATTCCATTCTACTACACTGGAAAAAAAAATCCGGAATGTTTTTTTTTTCTTTTTTTCTTTTTTTTGGATTTTTGTCTGTTTGTCCACACGATTCCGGCTAAACCGATACTCGGATTGAGATGAAATTTTATGGAGGTTTTCGAAATCTTTAAACTTAGAACTGCCAGGTTTTTGAGCACAATGGGAAAATTAATTTTTCATGAAAATCGCAATTTTACGATTTTTTCGATTTTTTTAAAATTTCTTTGACTTAAAAACACCTACATTCTTTATCCGATTTTAATGATTTTTTGCAACAAAACCCTTATTTTATGAATTAAGATATTCTTGTGAAATTTGAAGCGCTATTAAAAAAATTATTTCTCATTTAAATCGCAATTTTACGATTTTTTTCGATTTTTTAAAAAATTCTTCGACTTATAACGCCTACATGCTTTATTCGATTGTAATTATTTTTCACAGAACCTTTATTTCATGAATTGATATATTCGTGTGAAATTTAAGCGTAATTGAAAAATTATTTCTCATAAAAATCGCAATTTTTACGATTTTTTTTTCGATTTTAAAAAAATTCTTCGACTTATATGCTATGACTTTTTATATGCTTTATTCGATTGTAATTATTTTCACAGAACCTTTATTTTATGAATGTTTATAATAGTATGAAATTTAAGCGTAATTGAAAAATGATTTCTCATGAAAATCGCAATTTACGTTTTTTTTTTCGATTTTTAAAAAAATTCTTCGACTTTTTACCCCTACATGCTTTATTCGATTATAATTATTTTTCAAAGAACCTTTATTTTATGAATTGATATATTCGTGTGAAATTTGAGCGTAATCGAATAATTATTTCTCTTACAAATCGCAATTTTAAGATTTTTTTCGATTTTAAAAAAAATTCTTGGGACTTATAACCCCTACATGCTTTATTCGATTGAAATTATTTTTCACAGACCTTTATTTTATGAATCTATATATTCGTGTGAAATTAAGCGCAATCGAAAAATTGTTTCTTATGTTAATCGCAATTTTACGATTTGTTTCGATTTTTGTGTGTTTGTTAGCACGACTCCGGCTAAAGCGATACCCCAAATTGCAATGAAATTTCTGGAGAACTTAGAACTGCCACTTTTTTTGAAAAGCAAACGAATAATTATTTCTTGTGAAAATCGCTATTTTACGATTTTGTTTCGATTTATAAAACATTTCTTCGGCTGATAACACCTACATGCTTTATCCGATTGTGATGATTTTTCAAAGCACCTAATTTTTTTTTTGAATTTTATATATTCGTGTGAAATTTGAGCGCAATCGAAAAATTATTTCTCATGATAATCGCAATTTTACGATATTTTTTCGATTTTTTTAAATTTCTTTGACTTATAACACCTATATGCTTTATTCGATTGTATGATTTTTTCACGGAACCTTTATTTTATAAAGTAGGGATATTCGTCTGAAATGTGAGCGTAATCAAAAATTATTTGTCATGAAAATAGCAATTGTACGCATTTTTCGTTTAAAAAAAACACGCTCATCCAACAACGCGCCTAAAAAAGCGTTTGCGAAGCTTCCTAGTAAATACACTATGTTGTTGGGAGTGTTTTGGGTCGTTTGTTTCTAATATTTTCACAAGGTTTTGTGCATTCCTTTATAACCTGAAAACATATAATAGTCATACAGTAATTTCTTATGGCATGTGTAACCTTGTAGGTTCAGGTAAAGTCTGCACACTGTATGTATATAGCAGTAGGCCTTCTTGCAGGTATATGTACCAACCAATGCGTATGTTATGAATTATTATTCGTCTTTGGATAATTCTTGTTGTTGTGGATCATTCTTGTTTTTGGAGACCCTAAAAAATTCCATGTGTTTATTGTTTGTAAATATTATATTGCACTATATTCTAATTATACCCACTAATGTGTCAAGTTGTGCTTTGTGCAAGCAATTGTGTAGGACTATGTAAATGTGCACAAGTGTACATGATGTACAAGTAAGCAGTGGCCTACTGCCTCGGATGCATGTATGCAATTTTGCCTGTATACAGGTAATGTACCTATAAATTGTAGTATTGTTTAAGACCTCCTCTCCCCCCCCCCCTGCACCCCCCAATAATTGCATTTATTGTTTTAAATTTATAGTAGTACTGTTATTAATGTGTAATAATGTGATTAATTTGTATTAAAGAATATGACATGTCATATAATAGTTTTAGTTTCGTTTTAAACCTTTTTTAATTAGGGTATACCATATATGGTTCATATAATGATTATGTATCATGCATAGGCCTAAGCATTTAAAAAAAAAAGCTATTAATATGCTGAAGAATAATGTATTTTTCAAATTCCAAAGCCGTGTTGACATACAATTAGCATTTGTAAATAAAATAGTACTTCAAGATTGTTTATTGCAATTTAATATGGAGTTTTTCTACATTGCAACATGTCAAATTTACGCTACGCATGCCAAGCAATACTTGGGTCCAGTAAGAAAATGCTAATTGGATGTAAAGGTTGGTATCCGAAATTCCTGAAATATTCCCGCATACTTGCGTTTGTATTTGTTTTTGCTACCCTTATTATATTTACCTCAAATATATTTTATTTATTTATTTATTTATATATATTATAAGACCAACAAGAACCATTTTACATAGACAATAATAAAATTATTATCCCCGTCCAGGTGCAATTCATGCCCACTTCAAGTGTCAACTAGGTATGTGCGGAGGAGGACAATTGTGAAGGGCCGGGCCGAGGGCTGTTTTAAAAAGACTCGATCATTCGCATTTAAAGACTGAGGAAACCCCGGAAAAAACCTTCAGTCGGGAATCAGGATTGCCGGTCTCGACGGATTTGAACCCGGGGCCTCCGAATCCGAAATCGCGATATAATATATTACTAGGAAACGCTAAAGTCCCGTCGCGTTGTTGAGCGAGCACCGGTACGTGCAACATGACCCAAATACGACATTTCCATAAGGCCCACCACACAGTGTAGGCCTAAAATGGATATTGACATTGTACATATACATACTATTCCAAAAATCTTGCATTTTCTACTAATTCACGTCATGCCTTCTAAAATGTATCTTTGTATCTTTACTGCCTCCTTCATTTTTTAACATCATTTTTGAAATATGATTAAACCCAAAAGCTGAAAATTTGGAAATAGGAGAGAATGTTGTACTTATTGACCATGGGAAAATTTCATAACGATCGGTGCATTTTTTAAAAAATTTTTTTTTATTTTTTATAACCAACGATCAGATCTTGTTCAAAAACTATACAGCAACCCGCCTAGGTGGTATGACATGTGTGCAAAATTTCAGGTCGATCGGAGAAACGGTGGCGACCTGTACCGAAGCAGTAAAAGAAAAAAACAGACATTCGAGCCATAAGAGTCAAGTGGAGACGCTCGCTACGCCGCTCAATAAATAAAAAATTTTACCCCAAAAAAACAAAAAATTTAATAATAAACCTCATAATAATAATAATAATAATAATAATGATGATAATAATAATAATAATAATAATAATAATAATAATAATAATAATAATAATAAATAAAAAAAAGTAAAAGTCTATCCTCAAGACGCAACTTAAACGGTAAAAACAAGATCACAGCAATAAATACTATGCTTTTCCAGTACGACATATTCATTCGAATCATTAAATGGACGCAGACAGACATCCACGCGTTTGGAATATTAACTCGTACTACACTAACCAAACACAGAATACATCATCCTAAATCAGGGAATAGAAGGATTGACACTTCCAGAGAAAAAGGAGGACGGGGCCTAATTGATCTGAACAACTTATATTATAAACAAATAGACATTTTAAGAAAATACTTTTTAAAAAAGAGAAACCAATCCACACTGCATAGGCTGTGGTGCTAGCTGACAAATCATTAACTCCACTCATCTAGCAAACGAAAATGTCAATCTACAAGGGAAACTCATAACTGACGCTTCAAAAGAGTTACGTCTCTCAGAAAAAAACCCTACACAAGAGACATTATGATGAACTACACAAAGGTCACGTAGATATTAAACCATCAAATAGGTGGTTAAACAACGGGGAACTATTTGGAGAAACAGAAGGTTTTATGATGGCTATTCAAGACAGAGTGATTGCGACGAACAATTATAAAAAATACGTAATACAAGATGCGACAGTAAACGATCAATGTAGAAAATGTAGTGCAAGGGTGAAACAATCGAACACATCATATCCGGGTGCAAGTCACTATGTCAAACAGATTACCTCTACAGACATAACCAAGTAGCTAACATTATTCATCAAAAACTAGCAATCAAGTACAACCTCATTGACACACACCCCACACCTTACTACAAATACAAACCAGAGAAAGTACTAGATAGTAAAGATTACAAATTATATTACGACCGCAACAGTTATAACAGACCAAACGATACATCACAACAGACCGGATTTAATAATAATTGACAAAAAGAAACAAGAAACTACCCTTATCGACGTTGCTATCCCAAAATGTGCCATAACGTCGAGACCACGTGGAAGAAAAAAATTGACAAGTATAGTGAATTTTGCAATTGAGATCAAGAAGATGTGGAAACAGAAAAAGGTAAATACAATCCCATTCATTATATCAGCCAACGGCATCATACCGAAGAAGCTACATGAAAGCATTAAACAACTAGATCTTCAACCCAATGTATACATCGAGACTCAAAAGGCAGTAATACTCAACACGTGTAGAATAGTTCGTAAATTTCTAAACTAAGAATGATACATCGAGATTTCGAGACAGCTTCCATCCTGACATGGTTTTCGTGGTTTCCCATAGTCCGAAGAGCAAATGCTAGGATGGCGACGAGAAATCGGCCACGACCGTACACAGCAGAAAGAAAACATCATCTACAAACCATATTACAAATTTATAAATGACTTATTTTAGTTAGAGTTAAGACAAAAGTAATAATGTATGTAATAGGTACACATGGAAGTACTTGACGTAAGTCCGTACAACATGTTAGCTCCGGTTATAACCGAGTTTGTATGAAATAAAATCCAATAATAATAATAAAAAAAATGAATTAGCTCCGGTTTTAAGCGAGTTTGTATGAAACACATCCAATAAAATAATTAAAGGGTTCGTCGTTATTCCGGTGGAATAACGAAGAATCTTTTTCGGCGCTATTCCACCGGAATAACGACGAATCTTTTTCGGCGCTATTCCACCGGAATAACGCCGAATCGTTTTCGACGCTATTCCACCGGAATAACGCCGAATCATCACTTACATTTGACTAGTTAATTATTAATGTGCCTTATTAAACCGCCTCGAACGGCAAAATATATGTTTTCGGTATGGACTATACATCCTCTACTATAGGGAAAATCTGAATAAAGACGAATATTTTTCGGCTTTATTCCAGTGGATTAACGCCGAATCTGTTTCGGCGTTAATCCAGGATATGTGGTCAATATTTTTGGGTTACGACTAACGTCAAAAGTACACTACACACGATCGATTCGGCGTTATTCCATTCGGCGCTATTCAGGCGCCCCCTTTTACGTAGCACGAACAGACTCGACTTGCTCAGTTGGTGGGTTCGGCACAAGTACCCGAGTTTTCCTTCAGATTCCTGGTTTGCAAAAAGCAAACGCCAGCTTCGGCTTGGCTTCTGTTTCTAGCCAGCCCTACCTCTTCCGTTTTGTGAGGGTGGTGATTCGCCGGTTCCTACCTAGCTCGCCTCGGCTACCGGGTATGCCCTGGAGGGGCGCCTGAATAGCGCCGAATGGAATAACGCCGAATCGATCGTGTGTAGTGTACTTTTGACGTTAGTCGTAGCCCAAAAATATTGACCACATATCCTGGATTAACGCCGAAACAGATTCGGCGTTAATCCACTGGAATAAAGCCGAAAAATATTCGTCTTTATTCAGATTTTCCCTATAGTAGAGGATGTAAATCCAGGATATGTGGTCTATATTTTTGGGTTACGACTCACGTCATAAGTACACTACACACGATCGATTCGGCGTTATTCCATTCGGCGCTATTCAGGCGCCCCTGAAGGATCTGGGTATTCAGCCCTGGACAATTTTAACCCTACCTCCATTGGAGTGTTCAAAGGTTTACAATTAGTCATTAAAAATCTTTCAAGAGTTTTTTTCAATATAAGATTTTTGGTCTAAACATAATTCCCCATTTTGCCTTCTGATCCTCATACCCAGCACACATTTTGCCTCTCCAAGATCTTTCATTTTGAACTTACTCATGAGTTTCATTGTTACTTCCGATTTGTATTTTTCATCATTGCTAAAGACAAAAAAATCATCTACGTACAAGGCGATTATGAAAATACACCCATTTTCGAACTTAAAATATATACATGGTTCAAAATCAGATCTTTTTAAACCCATTTCAAGCAGTACTAAATTAATTTTGTCATACCAAGCTCTACTCGCTTGCTTAAGACCATACAAAGCTTTCTTCAAAAGACAGACTTTACCTTTCACCGATTCCAGTCCTTCCGGCTGTTTCATGTAAACAACTTCTTTCAAATCACTATTTAAAAAGGCTGTTGTTATATCAAGGTGACCTATTAATAGATTTAGTTCAACTGACAAAGCAAGTAACATTCTGATTGAGCCGTACCTAACAACAGGAGAGAAAGTATCACTGTAATTTATGCCATACCTTTGAGAAAAACCCCTTGCGACTAGGCGGGCTTTGTATGTTGAAATACCACTAAGAGTCCTTCTTAATCTTAAAAATCCATTTACAATCAACTGGCTTCTGATTATCAGGTAAATCTACAAGTTCCCATGTTTTATTTCTCACTAAAGAATCTATTTCGTTCTCTCCATGGCATGCTTCCACTTCTCTCGATCATCTGCAGCCAAGGCCTCTCGTACAGTTTCAGGCTCGCCCTCCTCGCGTGTAGCCTGGTAGAGTATGAATTCTGGAAATTCCTTGGGACGCTTATTTCTGACTGGATATCTTCTTTCTTGCTCCATAGCAGCTGGCTGCTCTGGATCTTCTTCCATAGAAATATCATCTTCTGAATCTCCGTCTTGTAGCTCTGGCTGGCCATCTGATTCGTGGTCATTCACTTCTGTTTCCGACAAAACATCGTTAAGTTCCCACACTTGATTGTCAGGTTTATCAGTAGTAGCAACATCCTCCGAATGATGTCTTTTAGCAGGAAAAATATCTTCATGAAAAATTACGTCACGTGCTTTTTCAATTCTCTGGGGATTCTTGGGGTCTATAAGACGATAGCCCTTAGATTCGGTGCAGTATCCTACCATGATCATTTCCTTGCTTTTCGGATCCCATTTTGTCCTCAGCTCCTTAGGAATGTGCATGTAGGCAGCACAGCCAAATACTCGCAGGTGTCTAAGGTCCACTTTATCTCCCATCCATACCTCTTCTGGTAGTTTCCCCTCTACTGCTCTGGTTGGTGACCGATTCTTTAGATAGACAATAACACTCACCGCTTCTGCCCAGTAACACCTACTCAGTCCAGCATCACTGAGCAGAGCTCGAGCTTTCTCCACTATAGTGCGGTTCGCTCGTTCCGCCACTCCATTTTGTTCCGGTGACCTTGGAATGCTGGTTTGGTGCACGATTCCACTGCAAGCAAGCAACTGATGCATATCTTGGTTGATGTACTCGGTGCCATTGTCACTTTCACCATTTTATTTTATTTTAAGCATGTTCATCTTTATCTGTGATAGCCATCTGTGTTAGCTCAAAAGCAAATTCGAATGTAATTTTAATTGTATTACCGTGTAAGCTAATGCTTTACTGTAAATGTTTACTGTAACCAATAATTTGCTGACCATGTACCATGTATAAGTGTTATCACACATAATACCTATGTACAATAAAGAACTGAACTATGAACTGAACTAGCTGGAAATGGGATTCTTGTGGCAAGAAGGTTGTGGCTAATTCAAAATGTCAACAAGCACGGCTGACGAGGAAAAGATTAGGGGAAGCAATTTTGCGGGTCTACCTTCACACAGGAGTGAGTGGAACCTATAGCGGGCCGTATAATAGGGCCTATTTATTACCGTTTGAAACTGTTTTTAATAGAGTACAGAATGTGTGCAAGCATTCAATCATTAGGGTAGGCCTAGGGCTTATAGGCTAAGCAAACATGTTGTGACAGCTGGGCCTAGGCTAGCCCTAGGATGGTCCGCCATGTTAATATTTTCATTTTCATTTCATTTTTATCTGTGCAATTATGTATTACAAAAACATTGTGTGGCACACGTCATAATAAATAATGTTCCAATGTGGAAAAGAGCGTAATAAGGCCTATACAATTAAAAACATCAATAACACAAGACATTAGATATGTACATAATACACGATCACCTCATTTAGAGTAGCCTTGGCCTACTACCAAAAATTTAAAAGTTTGTCCACCTGTAGTAAAATACATATCATATTTATATATATACATTTAAAAAATAGTTATCACAATGGTTATCACTATCAGCATTTGCCAGCATTTCATCGACAGAGTAAAATTCTTTTCCAACTGAAAATGCATGCAGTCTCCTCTTAAAAGTGCTATATTCACTGATAGTCTTGACATTCATTGGAAGAGCATTACAAAAATTTGACCCTGCAAAGGTTGGCCCCTTTTTAAATGATTGCAGGTTATGAGCAAACACATGTACATCATTTTTTCTTCTGGTATTATGATGATGCAAATTGCTTTAAAGATGTACAGACTTGGGAGAGTTAGTAATCCCAGCGCTAGAAATAGTCCTCTGCATGTTTCCCGACTACCTAAGTTACATTATCAGCCTTATTGCTCTCTTTTGTTGCGAGAAAATTCTTCTTACATTTTCCTTGTTTGGCCATCCCCAGGCCAAAATCCCATAACTAAGATTCGATTCTATTAGAGCATGGTATGCTGTGAGCATCAAGTCCTTATTATTGTAGATTTTTATTTTTCTTAGAACAAATAAACTTCCACTTAATTTCTTAGATACTGAATCACATTGCATACCCCAGTTCAAGTGCTCGTCTATAGTTATAGGGAACCCAAGTCTAACGCGGGAAGCGAGTTCAGTGCATTGGAAGAGAATGTCCCCATAAGAATAGCATTGGGCTAATTTTAAAACGCTTGTATCTTTTGAACGAGAAGTATTTAAGAAATATCATTCACATAACGTCATTAGCCATTCTTTTCTGCAACTATCACATATAGTAGAATATTAATACTATGTTTAGAATTTAAATGAGTTCGAGTTTAACAAGATGATGTTTGCAATTTTCATCTGCGTCGCGCGCCGATCCTCCGTGATTGGCTGTTGAATCAAAGAAACGAACATGTCGGACAGCCGAGCTTGCCGTGCGCTTGGATGCTGTACGTGCAAAGCTGCTCCTCGCTAGTCGGTCGTGCGCATGCGTTGGTTCTCTCTCTCTTTTTCCTACCGTGCGTCTCTTTCCATTGAATCGCTCCAAAACGCTGTCAGGTAACCACCCAGAAACAAGCGTTTCTTTGCCCGGAGGTGGTAACTTAACAAAACAAAAATAAAATTACTAGCTCAAAAATGCGGAAGAACACAAAATATTCTTCAATTAAAAAAATAATTATATTAATTAATTAATTATGATTATAATTAATTAATTAATCTTGTAAAACAAATTTTAGCACCTGAAAAAACAAACTTAAAGTAAACAAAGGATTTCAAAATGGATCAAAAACTACTAAATTATAAGATTTGTGAATGAATTTCCATCCAAGATTTAGGTTATATTGAGATAAAACAATACAGACAATTAATACATCAACCTGCCTACCTAAGGATCCGTTCTAATATAATGTTCTACTTCCCAATGGGCTATTCCCCCTGCCTATGTAACATCTGATACCCCCAAATTTTAATATATATTTTTGATTAAAAATAAAAAATGATTGGAATTTGATAAAGAAATCTGAGTTTTAATTGATTTAATTAAAGTATAATTATTGTGTACTCATCATTTATCCGGTTGATTTGTGAATGATGCGATGTAATCCAAATATCCTGGGTTGGCCGCCTATCTCAGCTGATCGTAGGGGAACACTAGCTGCGCAGAAACAGCCACTCACTAAACCACTATTGAGAATCTTCACCACGAGAACATTCCATTATAACCCAAGCATCGACTGAAAGTTTATTGTTCGCAATATAGTTCCAGGAATTCAATAATTAGTCCAAAATCCGGTAATGTTAAATGAATGGAATATGCAGATAGGCACATGTGACATTTGCTAGTCACAAAACAGTTCGAAATCAAAATATGCGCAGAAGAACCACTCGTAGTACGGAATCAATTAAATTATGCAAATATGCGCAAGTGACATATTGCTAGTCACAAAACAGTTCGAAATCAAAATATGCGCAGAAGAACCACTCGTAGAACTGAACCAATTAAAATATTCAAATATGCGCAGAAGAAACACTCGTAGAACGGAATCAATTAAAATATTCAAATGACACTTTAAATGTTGAAAATTTAACCTCACACAGACTCTACAATCACTTTCATAACCGATTTGATTATTGTATAAATCAACACATTTCACTCCCCCTCGAGGCTAGGGAGCCAAAACAAAAACTTAGACGCGCACCATGACCTGGACGACAATCCAGCTATCCCCCTTCACTTGAACTGATTAATAGCCTCCTCGGCTATCGCCGGCTACACACCACACCTACGCCCGACCTCTTAGACTGCTACTCTGACTTCTCTGGTTTCCCCTACCCTCACGACTTTTATTAGGACTACCTGTCACGTGCCCAGCTTCCCTCTCCTACGACGATGGTAGAGATCCTTCACCTTAGATCTTGCATCCCCCTCACCGCTCACTACCCCCTTGGCCTATCACCTTCGCTAAACTGGACCTCAAGTCGTACACACTATATCCTCCTTCGAGAAGATTCTACCCCTCTTTTTGCGTGTTGGAAAACGCAAAAAGTCACGTATACCCTGGCGTCTACTGTCTGAGTAACGACTTACTGAGGCGGAAATAATATCAATGCTATTCTGCTTGCGTGCAAACAGATAGGTGAAGACTTAGTCTTAAAACTCAAATTTCTCAACTATTACTGGATGAAAACGCTCCAAATAAGCTGTAATCATCTTTAATATACAGTGTTCATACATTTGCCTACTTTAAAATGTGAAATTCGAGCCGGAAATGGCTTAATTAGGTTAATTATCAATTAATCAGTTTTATCATAATTACAGAGTTAATTTCACAAAAATGAGGATTGGCTTTGATAATTGATTGTTGACTGATACTATATAGATGTAGATACATTTGATATGTTGCATATTAATGAAGTTAATAAAATTAATTGAATAAATTAGCATACTAATGATGACAAAAAAATATAATTACCCAAATGGAAATTCTTTATCACTTAATACTATTTTTGTATCATTATTATATCATTTTACAATGAAAAATCCTCCACCTAGTTGAATTACATCTCGCCTGCCTACACAACTATTCCCATTTGCAGTACATCCACAATGTAATTCAAAGAAAAGAAATATAACAATTAAAAATTAAAATTAAAATTAAAAATGGAAATTATTCATCACTAAACAATGATTGTCATATATTGATCAATCCTTTAAGAAAAATAATGAAAATTAAAAACTGAAAATTATAAACTGTGTAAAGTTGGTTGGTGTATTTATTTTGAAACTGACTTTACTTCCTGGTTGGTGGAAGTAGAGCTAGCTTCCTGGAATAACCTATACCTTGAGAGTATCGATTTTCGGCCCACACTTTTTTGTCGAATCAACACCACTTTTTCACGTCGCAAGTCAAAAACTACCTCCCTAGTTTTTGCGTTTCTTTCACAGCATGCTCACCATGAAAACCATGCTTTCAATTATGCGAAACTTCCCCCCTATTTTTGCTGTCTCCTTTAGCTTTCAAAGGGAGTAGCTATGATTCCAAATAAAAAATAACAATAAATTCTTTGGTAACTTTATATTTTGCGAAAACCAAAACTTCCACTAAACAAAATCTACTGCAATAGTACTCATACCTTTATAATTTTTTTTCCAATACGAGCAGGTCATGATTTATTATAACAAATTATTTTTTGTCCTAATTAAACCCTTCTAAAGGCACTTTTATATTTACCTCCGTTAGGTCTACCACTATCTTAGAATCTTTTACTCTTTTTCCGTTTGACTTGTCTCCATTTATCTCCTACTTTTCATTTTTGTTTTTCTGCCCCAGACGCCGTCACTAATCATTTTCCATCCCGGCGTGCCTGGGCCTGACCTGTTCTTTTTTCCCATAGTAACCTCGCGTATCGGGACCTTGCTAAGAAAACTCTTTTCAAAAGCTTTCCTTCCGTTTTGAAAGAGCCTAATACCGAAACCCATACTAGCAACTCTGTTTCACTATTAACCAACTTCAACTTGGTATGGAATGAAACCCAACATACCCTCATCTTCCTGTAAAAAATTAGTTTATTTAGTTTGGTTCTAAGTGCGTCACTCATAACTCACATTTTAGGTAAGATGTACCCAGAGGAGAGGTGTAACTATGCTAGTTACCATAAGTATTAAAAGTATAAACTTGGGACGTGATGATTCACATTAAAAAAATTAATTAAGAATACAGAAAGAGCATTAAATATACAGGTAATCAAAATTAATATGATAATTAATCCTGAAGGGAAAATAAAGAAATTAATTACAATTTCAGCAATTCTAAAGGTAATGTCACTATTAAATGAAAAATATCCTGAGGAAATGAAAGTCCCTAAAACATGATCAATTCCGGTTTTAACATGGAGGGAGAACTACAATATTGAACTCCATGGAGTTCCTATAACTAAAAATGAAGACCCATACAAGATAGTCGCAGACTTAAGTAGCTTGGTGGGAGCTGATCTGGATGTCAATGACATTGAATACTGCCACAGGCTGCCCACTCCGACCACCCACTCTGGGCCTAAAAGACTCCCTATCATTGTCGCGAAGGTTTATTCACGGCAAATAAAAGAAAATCTTATGGGGAAGGCTAAAGGGTATGGGCCTATCCTAGCAAATGACCTTCACCTTCAGTCAAACAACAAAATCTATTTAAACGACCACCTAACCAAATCAAACAAAAACCTATTTTGGCTAGCCAGGTCAACAAAAAAGAATGGTTACAAATTTGCATGGACGAAGAACGGCAAAATATTCATACGAAAAAATGAACAATCGCCGATTATACAAATCAAAACCCCACAAGATTTACCACAGGATGCAATTGTTGGCGTAACTACTCCAGGCCGCCAACCGTAAACGGCACCTAATCTTCTTGTAACTTTATGTATACTTTTACCTTATATTTCACTTCTCCCCAACATGTATGACAATTCACACGACAACAGTGAGGTAGGCCTAGACCTACCTAGGCCTTCTAACCAATTTTTGAGGACATAACTTCATGTAACTGTTTTCTTAAACAATATGCTAGTATTAAAATTCTACACCTGAACATATGTGGAATCGCAAGTAATTTTGATAAGTTAATGATAATGCTAAGCAGTTAGATTTCAACATTGATGTAATTATTTTATCGGAAACGCATCTCTCTAGAGAAACTCCGTTTCACATACCAACTTTTCAACCTTTCTACCCTACAAAACATCCACATACGATGGAATGATGGTGTATGCTAATGAAAATACAACCTCAAATGTTAAATTCAAATATGTAACCGATATGACTACAGCTAATGCCATCTCGTTGGAGTTGACTTACGAACATGAAACATTTGCCGTACTTGGCATATACAGATCTCCTAGGAATAACATCAACACATTTAACTCAGAACTAGACTCGGCACTTGCTAACTTACCAGCCTCTAGACACCAGCTATTAATTGGTGATATAAACATTAACATTATAAGGACAGAGGGCTGGAAGCAAAACCAGGATGACTATCTTAATGTATTATATGGCAGGGGGTTCATTTCCTGTGTTAATGAACCTACTCGACAGAGCATTAATGTAAATCAGCGTGTAACAAGTACTTGCATTGACCATATGTTTATCAAAACACCACTAACCTTGGGTATTATTGCCCCAATTATCCACACTAATATTACAGACCATTACCCTATATTGTTTACTTGGAATAGGCCTAGGCCTAATAAAGGAATGATACCAGTATCAAAAGCTGAAAAACGTCCCACATCTTACCTTGATCTCTTAAAATTAACAGGACTACTTGAAAATGAAACGTGGAGCACAGTTTATGATTGCGTTAACGTTAACGATGCCACTAATGACTTTATGAACAGCCTTCTGAATCACATTAATTCTAGTACCACTACAAAAAATACAACTGTCAATTCTAAGCACAGAAAACTAACCCCGTGGATAACTAAAGGCCTAATTATTTCCATTAGAAAAAGAGACAATCTTCATAAACAAGTTCTTAAACAAAAACGTTACAGTGTTATGCACAACGTCCCCTTCGATCAAAACTTACTTAAACTGTATACTACTTATAGAAACCTTATCAACTCACTAGTAAGGGTAACCAAGGAGAATTTCTATACAAATAAATTACGTGAAGCAGGGTCGAACACAAAAACAATTTGGAAAATAATTAATGAAATTACAAATCGTAGGACTAAACCAACTAAGATTATCCCCGTAATAAAAACTGCAACTGGAAATATCACAAATGAACCTACTGAAATTGCAAACACACTGGCCGACCACTACGCTAATATTGGGCCAACGTTAGCAAGAAATATTAACAATAAACATAAAAGCACAAAACAGAAAGCATCTGGCATCCCCTCAGACCACTCATTTAATCCACACTCTATATTCATGGAACCAATCTCTGGTGATGAATTAAACAAACTCATTACAAATCTAAATAATGACTCAGCCTGTGGATATGATAATATCAGCACCAAGACAATCAAAACTATTCATCCATTTATTGTCAATCCGTTACTTCATATTTTTAACGCCGCCTTAACAAGTGGTATATTTCCTGACTACTTTAAAGTAGCCGACATCTCCCCCATCTACAAGGCTGAAAGTAAGTTAGAACCTAAAAACTACAGGCCCATTTCCTTAACAACTCATTTTTCTAAATTGTTAGAAAAATGTTTGAAGACGAGGCTTATGGAATTCATGAATAAATATAATCTAATTTCCCCGAATCAGTTTGGTTTCAGAAGTGGCCTGAGTACTGATAATGCTATTTATAAAGTAACCAACACAATCTATGAATCTATGGACCAATCAAAAAAACTATAGCTATTTTTCTAGACTTGAGTAAAGCCTTTGACACGGTAGACCACAAAATACTTATAACCAAATTGGAAAATCTAGGAATTCGAGGATTAGCGCTGGACATTTTTCGTAGCTTCTTAAACAATAGAAAACAAAGGGTAAAAGTAGGCAATCATTACAGTGACTATAAATCAGTTGAAATTGGAGTTCCACAGGGTACTGTCCTTGGACCAATACTGTTTACTATTTATATAAACGATCTATGTAATCTGAAATTTAATGGAACTATCATATCATATGCTGATGACACCGTAATCATACTATCAATGAACACCTGGAATGAGGTCTATAAACTAGCAAACCAGGTGATAAATAACACCTTTCAATGGCTAAATGAACATTTACTGACTCTAAATGAAACTAAGACCGTCTATATAACATTCTCACCCACTCTAGTTACTCAACCTAAAAATGTGAACCTCAATATCAAACTTCATTCTTCTCCTTGTGTTTATAGGCCTACTCAAGATACTAATTTCCAATGTAGTTGTTATGAGATTAAACAAGTTAGTATGACTAAATACTTGGGACTAAAAATCGATCTTCATCTAAAATGGAATGATCATATACTTACTCTATGTAATAAAGCAAAAAAACTAATGTAGGCCTATGTTTTTTACAGATTAAGAAACATTTTTGAACTCAATGTTCTTAGAACCATCTATTTTGCATTACTCCAGTCTTGCCTTGAATATGGCATTATTGGATGGGGTGGTGTGCAAAATGTATATCTCAACCCCCTGTTAATTATTCAAAAATTAGCCCTAAAAACCATGTTAAAAAAGCCAAAAGACTTCTCTTCCAAAAGTACCTTTAAACAAGCAAAAGTGCTTGACATTAGACAGTTATATGTTAGAAATATACTACTTTTTATTCATAAATACAATTCAGAATTTCAACAGCCGTCTATGCACACACGTACTAACACTAGACTTTCAACCCGGCATGGATTGTTCCTGCCTAGGAAAAACACACGCCTGGGTCAAAGACATATCTCCTTTCTTGGGCCCTAATTCATAATGCCTTACCTGAAAATATGTTCTCTTCTTCTTTCTACACTTTTAAAAAGAATGTAAAGAGGTGGCCCTCGAAAAAGGATTTAACAGTAATCAGAATGCCCAATCAGTTTTAACTTATTATTTGCAGTAATAGTTTAGTTTTTAAGTTTAGTTTTTAAGTCTATAGTTTTTAGGTCTCTAGCTTTAGGAACCTTTGTAACCTATGAGTTACAGGGTAGGCTTGAAAATGTGAATTAATATTAAGGATTAGGGTAACCATTCACATTTGCTTCCTTGCACATACTTTTTTTCTCCCATTTAAACTAAAGTAAATTACTCTAGCCATCACTTGGTGATTATGAACAATGTATTTAATATGTCCTGTAATTGCCCACACACGAGCATTATGCTTATGTGGGCTTCTCAAATGATAATGCATTTATAGAATTTTATTTCATTACTATTGTCATTTCACTCATAGATTATTTTGTTTCATCATTCATTATTGTTATTATTTTGACCTCAACTATGAGCTTTTATTGTACTGATTAACTTGTGTTATAAATAAGCCATGTAACCAATGTAATAAGCATTTTCTTGTGAATAAACATTTTTCTGATTGATTGATTTCTGATTGCCTTCAACTGTCTGTTGTACATTCACTGCACATATTAACATTCCCATGTCTCCTTGCTAACTCTTTCTATACTAATCTCAAGCACATTTCTTTTCTCCATTAATCCATTATTAATCACTTTTTTATCACACTCATAAACTTCTTTTATTATCAAATTATTATCCAGTCCCTCATTATCAACATTTTCAATCATTTCAATATCCTCAACCCTTTCATCATCTCTATCCATTGCCATATCAACGCTTTCGGTAAACACATTGTCATCCGATTTCACATAACTCTCTGACTTCACCATTTTCAAATCATTGTTCTCATCCTTAGCATGAAATTCATTAATGATTTCATCATTAGCAATTTCCTCATTAGCTCCTTCTACCAAATCATCCATCACCTGTTTACTTTCTACTTTGATTTCATGTCTGCATTCGTTTATTGTTAGTGACCATGTTCTTATTTCCTGTTTTAAATCCCCCATATGCTTATCTATTTTGATTTCCATTTCCTGATAGTGGTTATCAATTTTTGTTTCCAGTTTTTGTGCTTGTATGTTAACTTTATCAATTTGCTCCCTCATTTCCCGTGATAACCCTCCTATTTCTTGTTTTATCTCTTGTACCTGTTTCATTGAATTTTCTATCTCCTGTGATAACCCCCCAATCTGTTTATCAAATTTTTCTTCCATTTTTTGTGATTGTTCCTCTATTTTTTCACTCATTTCCTGTTTTAACCCATTTGCAGTCTCCCTATTTTCCTGTTTTATCTCTTGTGATAGTTTGTCAATTTTGTTTGCAGTTTCCTTATTATCCTGTGATGTGAGTTCCTCTTGTTTGTTTGACTTATCTATCCCTACCGAACTATCATTTTTTGTTTCCCCCTCTGATTCTGTTATCAGTTCTGATTTACCGTTATCTATTGAACTTCCACTGACTATTCCCTCATCTGTCTCTGTGAGTGTGCCTTACCCTGTCACAGTCGAGTTTCCTATTGATGAAATAGTCTCCATCTCTGGCATGCTTTCTTTTTCAATATACACAATACTAGACATATCAGGAAATGCATCTTCTCCTTCCAAATTCATCTCATTAACTGTGCTGTTAAACATGCCTTCCTGTTTTGTTTGATCCATTTTGTTCATTTTATTATCGAAATATGAATTACAATTTATGTGCTAATTAAACAAAATTAATTATTTTATTAATTATCCCGGTCGATTGTTAATTACATGCCACACGTTGGGCTCGCCAAATTGTCAGGTAACCAAATTTGGCTAGACCAACGAAATTTTAACAATTAAAACAAAATTATACCTCGGGTTGCAGTAAAATTCATGCCACACGTACTGGGCGACAAATTGTCAGGTAACCACCCAGAAACAAGCGTTTCTTTGCCCGGAAGTGGTAACTTAACAAAACAAAAATAAAATTACTAGCTCAAAAATGCGGAAGAACACAAACTATTCTTCAATTAAAAAAAAATAATTATATTAATTAATTAATTATAATTAATTAATTAATCTTGTAAAACAAATCTTAGCACCTGAAAAACAAACTTAAAGTAAACAAAGGATTCAAAATGGATCAAAAACTACTAAATTATAAGATTGGTGAATGAATTTCCATCCAAGATTTAGGTTATATTGAGATAAAACAATACAGACAATTAATACATCAACCTGCCTACCTAAGGATCCGTTCTAATATAATGTTCTACTTCCCAATGGGCTATTCCCCTGCCTATGTAACATCTGATACCCCCAAAATTTTAATATATATTTTTGATTAAAAAATAAAAAATGATTGGAATTTGATAAAGAAATCTGAGTTTTAATTGATTTTAATTAAAGTATAATTATTGTGTACTCATCATTTATCCGGTTGATTTGTGCATGGTGCGATGTAATCCAAATATCCTGGGTTGGCCGCCTATCTCAGCTGATCGTAGGGGAACACTAGCTGCGCAGAAACAGCCACTCACTACACCACTATTGAGAATCTTCACCACGAGAACATTCCATTTATAAACCAAGCATCGACTGAAAGTTTATTGTTCGCAATATAGTTCCAGGAATTCAATAATTAGTCCAAAATCCGGTAATGTTAAATGAATGGAATATGCAAATAGGCACATGTGACATTTGCTAGTCACAAAACAGTTCGAAATCAAAATATGCGCAGAAGAACCACTCGTAGAACGGAATCAATTAAATTATGCAAATATGAGCAAGTGAGATATTGGTAGTCACGAAACAGTTCGAAATAAAATATGCGCAGAAGAACCACTCGTAGAACTGAACCAATTAAAATATTCAAATATGCGCAGAAGAAACACTCGTAGAACGGAATCAATTAAAATATTCAAATGACACTTTAAATGTTGAAAATTTAACCTCACACAGACTCTACAATCACTTTCATAACCGATTTGATTATTGTATAAATCAACACATTTCACTCCCCCTCGAGGCTAGGGAGCCAAAACACAAACTTAGACGCGCACCATGACCTGGACGGGCAATCCAGCTATCCTCCTTCACTTGAACTGATTAATAGCCTCCTCGGCTATCGCCGGCTACACACCACACCTACGCCCGACCTCTTAGACTGCTACTCTGACTTCTACTCCGGTTTCCCCTACCCTCACGACTTTTATTAGGACTACCTGTCACGTGTCCAGCTTCCCTCTCCTACGACGATGGTAGAGATCCTTCACCTTAGATCTTGCATCCCCCTCACCGCTCACTACCCCCTTGGCCTATCACCTTCGCTAAACTGGACCTCAAGTCGTACACACTATATCCTCCTTCGAGAAGATTCTACCCCTCTTTTTGCGTGTTGGAAAACGCAAAAAGTCACGTATACCCTGGCGTCTACTGTCTGAGTAACGACTTACTGAGGCGGAAATAATATCAATGCTATTCTGCTTGCGTGCAAACAGATAGGTGAAGACTTAGTCTTAAAACTCAAATTTCTCAACTATTACTGGATGAAAACGCTCCAAATAAGCTGTAATCATCTTAATATACAGTGTTCATACATTTGCCTACTTTAAAATGTGAAATTCGAGCCGGAAATGGCTTAATTAGGTTAATTATCAATTAATCAGTTTTATCATAATTACAGAGTTAATTTCACAAAATGAGGATTGGCTTTGATAATTGATTGTTGACTGATACTATATAGATGTAGATACATTTGATATGTTGCATATTAATGAAGTTAATAAAATTAATTGAATAAATTAGCATATTAATATGGAAATATAATAGATATTGAATTGAAAATAGCTAGGGAGGCTTGTTAAACTCACAACGCGAAACATAAATGTGTTTCAACAACGTTTATTCAAATTCTGTTGCGACTTTTATAAATTAAATGCATCAAATGTGTTAAGAAAAGAATGGTGGTTAACGTACTGTGAATGATATTTCTTAAATACTTCTCGTTCAAAAGATACAAGCATTTTAAATTTGCCCAATGCTATTCTTATGGGGACATTCTCTTCCAATGCACTGAACTCGCTTCCCGCGTTAGACTTGGGGTTCCCTATTCCTAAAACTTGGATGTCATTGACCTGTTCAATTACTGTGTTATGCTCATCACTTGCCTCCAGATGTATTGGTTGATTTGCTGCTCCTATTTTCTTACTTATAAGCATAATTTTAGTTTTACTCAAATTTAACACCAGGTAATTGTCACGAAGCCACTGGGCTGTCTCGGCTAAAGTTATAAAGCCGTTAATCTCAAGAGTAGATAGCACCTCATGAGATAGAATAGCAGTAGAATCATCTGCATACATTATACAATTTCCCATAGTTATAGCTTCTGGGAGATCATTAATATGGACATTGAAAAATGAAGGACCTAGTATTGAGCCTTGAGACACACCAATATTTAACAGAGCATACCCTGACTTTAATTCCTGATTTGTTTTCCTATCTTTAATAACTCACATATTGTGCTCTATCATGCAGATACATATCATGCATCGATAGGCATACTGTTTTTATCTGTGATTTTATCTATATTTTGCCATTTCTTTCTCATTTGCCATACTACAAGTTTCATTTTTGCATTTTTTGCATTTTTATTACCTGCTATTACCTCTTTGTAAAATGTTTTTATCTGAAATTTTAACACATCCAGGTGTAAAATCTTTTGGTGTGGTTTTGATTTGCATTGACAGGCATACTGTTTTTTAGCTGTCATTTTATGTATATATTGCCATATTTATATCTCTTAGTCCTATGACAAGTTTCAATATTGCATTTTATTACCTGCTATTACCTCTTCTCTTTTGTAAAATGTTTTTATCTGAAACTTTAACCCATCCAGTTGTAAAAATATTTTTTGGAGTGGTTTTGATCTTTGCACCGATAGTCATAGGCCTAATTGTTTTTTATCCATAGTTCTATTATACATAGCCATGTTTATGTCCCTTATGACAAGTTTCAATATTCAGGTGCCTAGTGCACCACAATGAATGTAATTATGATTGTAATTATGAAACGCTCAATAAATTGAATTGAATTGAATGAATGCATCCACTGTAGGGGATATCCCCTGACACCATACAAGTACAATTTATTGACCAAAATCCCCGAGTTCACACAATCAAACGCTTTAGACAGGTCCATTTGTAGAATTAGAACATGTTTATAATATATGTTTATCTAACTCAGTTAGAGTCGCGCACAAGTCACCTGACGACCCACCTCAACTATCATTGTTGATACGGAGTTGAGGAACATTTCTGCATACTAGTGATGACATCGGGTCCAAAACGTTCAAACCGGGTCCTCCACGCCGGAATTGGTTTTTAAAGGTCAACTTTTGTACAATGTATCTGCCTTATGTGCGTGTTTTTTGGAAGCGACTGTACGGCCGGGAGTGAGCTGGCTTCGGCGCCCACGCTTTGTTAGGTACGACTGCCGACAGTCAAGTGTCATTGTAGCAGCCTCGCGCGTCAAAGCCGTTCGAGTGCTTGGTAATCAGCTACGTCATCACGGTGCGAAGAATTAACATTTTTGCGGAAAAACGGTGGGTAAACGTGTCCGTGAAGTTCACTGTTGTATAGAACTTGAAAAAATGAACCGTTTTGAAAAGTTGGAACCGGATCGCTATAGAACTGGTTTGGAACCGTTTTCTGGGTACCCGATGTCATCACTACTGCATACCAAAAACGGCTGAGTCACGGTTGAGTATACGTTCGTACAATACTCAACTTTTTAGCGGAGTCTTAAAAATGGAAATAAAAATAAATATTAGCCTACTTACACTGGTGTTAGATAGGATCCAACAGCTTCCCTTCGAAAAGTGATGGTGGACGTTGAGTTTATTGAAAAATATAGCAACACAAACATATACAAAACAGAAAAATATGATATGTTTCGACACAAGGTCTTGTTCACTCAAGAGAGAAAGGTAACTTTTTTTTTGAGTGAACAAGACCTTGTGTCGAAACATATCGTATTTTTCTGTTTTGTATATGTTTGTGTTGCTATATTTTTCAATAAACTCAACAGCAACTATCACTTTTCGAAGGGAAGCTGTTGTATCCTATCTAACACCAGTGTACTCCAGCCGATTGGCATTCTATCTACATAACCTATTAGCCTACTTGGCTTTTTGAAAACGACACAGACTACATTGGGATTATAATTATACTAATTAAATGAATAATAAAAACTTGTAAAAATAAAATACACTACCTTTAATTTAATTACCCCTGTATACAAACTTACCAATAGTGAATGTTGGTAATTAAATGTGGAATAGAACTAGGCCTATGTGTTTCATGAAATCTATCTATAAACTAGAGAAACGCCAAAGTCGTCGTTAAAGGAGTAAAGGAGTGTGTAGAGTACCCGGTAACATTACTTTTCTTCCCCCAACCTTAGGCCTCCCTAGCGTATCATAAGCTAGAGTGGCGCATTATGGCCTTACAGTTGACGCGCCCGTATACCAACTAAACTTAAAAACCCTATTATTTATACCACTAGGCCGCTTCGCGAATGCTTTTTTTAGTCGCGTTGATGGATGAGATTTTTTGTAAGTTTTTAATTTGCGTGGGATCTCTTTACTTTTGCAAGTGCTTTTTGAACGCATTGTAAGTGATTGTTGTCAAGTTAACCTCAAAAAACTTATATTAAAAGTTTAAAACCTGTATTTCTATGGATTCTGGCTAACTTTTTCAACTTTTTCTTTCAAAAGGTAAGTCTACATCACTATAACCTTAATGTCCATGTAAAATATGAACGTTGTAGCCCCACCCGTTTGGTCAGAATCGGCCCAAATGTCACGAAAATATCGCACTAAAAATCGGGAAAAAATCGTAAAAGTACGATATTCATGAGAAATATTTCTTCGATTGTACCCAAAAACGTGGCAGGTCTAAGTTCAGAGATTTGAAGGTCCCCTCCAATTTTCATCAAGATCGCATAATATGCCGTTTGCCCGGTAGAGAGCAACAAACAAACAGAAAAAAAAAAAAAACATTGGAGCTAAATTTTTTGAGGGTTCAGTGAAATTGAAGTCTTAGCTTTGCTCATCCAAAAAATTATTAGGCCCTAAACATGTTTTGAAATGCATATAACGCAGTGTAGTCCATCATCTGTGACAATACTATGGAAAACAGCCAGTACGAAATACGTTTAAAGATTGCAAGGTCTACTCAATCTCCGAGCGGAATTTGAGGGTACCTTGAGCGTGCCAGATTCGATAAACCTTGGGCACAGCATTTCACAGTCAGGCAAATAACAAACAAAAAATATTTTTTTCAAAATCAAAACCATTGTCGTTAAAATAATTTCTACACATCGGCAGCCTATTTTTCAATTTATTATTTTTTGTAGGTTTAAATTGCAATGGATCTAGCTGATTTTGTTAGCAGTTCTCAGTAAACTCGTACCGGATGTCTGTTTAAAATTTCAGCGCAATCTGTTCAGCGATTCGGCTGATTTTCAATTTACAGACAGACAGACCCACGAACTCCAGAATGAGCGCCATTTAAGTTGAATGGAGACACTCAGTCGCTACGCTCCCTCGTTTAATTATTATTTGAGCAATGTTCAAATGTTTAAGTACCGTATGTAATGTTACAATGTATATTGAATGGCTAATGTAGTGCACACACCTAAACTATGTTATGTAAATTGTATTAATCCAGGGGTGGACAAATCCACTAAAAAGTTAGGGGCCAGGAAAAATAAGTAGGAGCAGGCGCCAGAGGCAAATTTACCGAAGGCGAACTTTTTTTTAGTATTGCATAGAATAACGTTTAATTGCCTAAAACGCGATTTAAAGCGAATATCAATTAATAGCTTGTGGAAGTAGCAATCCAATGTTGCATTGATAAATGAAAAACACTCACTCACTCTCTCATGTATGCTGAAAGGTGCTTGTTTAATTTTTGTTTTAACTTCTTGATGATTTAGTAGGGGCCAGCATGAAATTTTTACTCCGACCAGTAATTTTCCACCCCTGTATTAATCTATTCTTTGTCTTTACCATTTTGTCCTTAGGCTTCCGCTTATGTCACTTTTTGTATAAATTGCCCACGTTCAAGTTTCCAAAAAACTTTGTGGGCTTTGTTGTTCATTATTGTAGCCTATGTATTGTTAAACCTGTAATTAATAACATGCAAATACAAAAGATTGGTGAACTGAACTGAAGTACAACTATGCATGCGGGCCTTAGACTAGAGGTCTGCACGGGCCGGGCTTCTAGAAGTAGGCCCGTGCAGACCTCTGCCTTAGACTACAAATACTAAAACAAAACATGGTCTTTGATATAAGCCTAACACCTTAGCACAGGGTTGCCACCAAGTCAATTTTTTTATCCTTGAAAGATACTTGAAAAAATCCTGAGAAATCCTTGAAAACAGTTATTCAGCATAGCGTATTATAACCGCGAAGGAATGTTACAAATTTTCAGGTTTCATACCAAATATGTTATGCCAGCCTGATTTTCGAGAATCTAGTCAAAATTATGTGCAGACAAACGCATAAGAATCAGAATTTTCTTCCAATATATTTTAACGTTTTACTTTTAGGCCTACTCCCCATAACTACCACTTGCGGTAAATGTTAGGCCTATGCAGTCACCTATGTTTATTTTTACTAGTACCTGATGTTTTTTTATTGTCTACAATCTACATTGCTTTTTAGGGCGCGACTCTCGGGAGCGGCCTTATAGGTTTGCAAAAGTTTATACATTATGTATGTGTGTACATTTGGAGCGCGTCAAGACCTATGCATTTATTTGAGGTAGAAGATATTAACCAATATCAACGAAACTTTACAATTATGATTCCAAAAGCACACAGCATCACTCCTTGAAATTTCATACTGTTTTGAGGGGCGTAAGTGTTCCTAAATGCAAGTTTAGTCAGCCGTAAAATTTTACATTTTACACATTGCGATAGTTTATCATCAAAAGTCCGTTATCAATTTTGCGTTATCACAACGAAACTCAAACTCGCATCGCCTCGATAGTTTGGTAATAGAATACTACCAAATAAATTTTCCTGGTGTTATTAGTTGCGAAGCCACGTGTTACAGAAAATATTCAGATTACGAAATCAAAATATTTGTGTACAGTGAAACCTCTATGCATCGTTTTTCAGGGGAGTACTTGAAAAAAACTATGGATCCGGAAAAACTATGGATCAAATAGAAAATAACAATAAAGCTTATTATGGGAGTGCATAAAAAAACACTATAGATGCAGGAAAACAGTAGTTTGAGAAACTATGGATAGAGGTTTCACTGTATACGTTTTGCCAAACTTTACGATGATATTGCCAAATTATTCCAAAATGCAGGGCGAATGCGATTAGTCATGTCCAAACAGTTGTGTATAGTGCCAAAAAACAGTTAGTTTCATTCAATAGTTCATCAAGAGTGTCCAATCAAATTATGTTTTGTAGCACGTTTTTATCTTGTAGAGATTTTTTTATTTATTTATATGAAGAAGATTGAAACATACGTTAACGTCCTTTTGCATGGTGGTTTTTACTATTGTAAAGTATTGGTATGTAAATTTGCAATGAAATCGGATCATAAGAAAGGCCAAAATGTTGATTAAGATAATCGTAAATGTATCATAATCTGTTCGCCCCAATAGTTAATAAGTCATTGTTTGCTAGCAATTTTGCGTTAGCACAATGTTACTTAAAAACATTTCTACCTTCATCCTTTGACTATAAATTGGCATTACACTAATTCACCTGATGTTTGTATTTGGGACAAAACGAATTTTAATAAAAATATTTGGAGCGTGATTTTTGTGGTGTGGGTGGCGTGTGTGGCGATTCCATCGTATATCGGTTATCGGTGGTTAGGCAAGGCAATCTTGGCCTCGAGCGAGCGCTGGGTGCATTGCCTAAGTGTGTTCTGGCCATCTGTTCAGTGTCATCTCGCAGCAGTGGAAGGGGGGAAGGGACGTGTCTGGAATAGAACTGACTGACCATATCTGGAGAGAATTGAGATGCGTTTAGTTAAAATAGCTAAATAATGTTTTGGGATTGGATTGGATATTGCTTTACGTCTCATAATTATGCAACTTGGCTAATCGAGACGAAGGGAGGGACGTAAGGGATGACGCGGGGGGACAAGGGGTGGACAGGCCTGTGCTGGTCAGAACCAGCCACAAGCATATGGGGAGGGCAGGGGTTCCCCCACGTCGTGGTCGTCTCCGTCTGTGTCATCATCCGTCCATGTTGTCTTTGTCGTCGCCGTCGGGGAGGTAGTCAAAGGGAAGGGGTTCCCCGACGACGACAAAGAATGATTTGAGTGTAAATGTATAGTGTTGTATGTCTTGTCTCATATGAAATCAGTATAAGTTAAATTGAAATGTTTGAATTACACTATAAGCAAAAGATGTAGGACTGATGATCATGTTAAGATACGTGAAGTCATATTCATATCGCGTCATCAGATGTTCAGATGACAAAAAGCATTCATTTTTTATCTTCATTGGTGATGTTTTAATGGTATTGGGACTGCTTCACCTAACGCGTCAGAAGCAATATCCTCATTCGCGAGGTTGCCACTTCGATACCAGCTGCTATCCATACGAAAGGTTGTACCCGTAGTTTTCTTGGGTCGTGATCAAGAAAAATGATGGGTATGAGAGTCATCAAATGGCCTGTGGCTATTCCCTCCTGTTAATATAACGTTGACCAGGTTTCCACTTCAAAACGAATTTAATTTCAACATTCATTTTCAAGTCAAATCGACAAAAATAGTAATTTAGGCCACTGAAAATAATATTGCTAATTTGGAAATACATTTATTCTAGCCCAAAATTTATACAGAATCATAATCAAGCGAGCAAAGCGAGCGTTTCATTTGACTCTGCCGAAAAAAAATGGTCACTGGCAGGGTGCTGAAAGAGCAATGCTAAATCGTGTGGCAGTGTTCCTTCATTTGTTTCGAGTTTCAGTAGTTCAAAGTCCGAGCATCAGAGTGTTATCGTCGCTTTTTTGCGCGACTAATCGATTATTGGCCGATATAGCAGTTGTTTACTTCAAAATATTGATAAAACAAA
Source organism: Sweltsa coloradensis (assembly GCA_024449915.1). Taxonomy (NCBI): domain Eukaryota; kingdom Metazoa; phylum Arthropoda; class Insecta; order Plecoptera; family Chloroperlidae; genus Sweltsa; species Sweltsa coloradensis. The sequence continues at coordinate 934 of JAMZAV010005330.1, read as the reverse complement.
ATTCTTAGAAACGCACGTGAAAGTCACATGGCAATTAAGTAGGCCTACAATATTCGAAGGCAATAATTATGGAACTTATTTGGTTGGGGGGGTCCACTTTCAAAGTCGTTTTTTTTTGTCAAAAACACCCAAAAACGTCATTTTTATTTTACAAAAATGTTCTTTACAATTTACACTATGATAATAATATCAACTCACTCGGTTTTGATGTATTTTCACCTAAATTAAAGGTATATTATTGACGAGGTGTGCAAATATGACGAGTAGGCGAAGACTACCATCTTTAAAAATGCGTCAAGTCAGGATATTATTTAGATTTGTCAAAATGAAGCTCCGCCCTCTGCTAACAAGAGTTGAAACTGCGCCTATTTGTTTACTAAAATCACCGCCGTCTGGACGAATGTAAAATTTGTACCTGTGCATACATCCAGACGGCGGTTATTAAAATACCATTTGTTGTTGTCCATCCCCCCGCGGCGCTTTGCGTCCACCCCCAACCCCCACTAACCTACTATTTATTGCAAAGTAGGCCTACTTTTGTTCAGAATGTTGTTTTCTTTAACTTTTATTTGTTTCAAAAAAGCAATTGATGTTTCCCCCGACGGCTCTTCGCGTCCACCCCCAACCCCCGCCCCCCTTACCTACTTTTCATCGTAAAGTACTTTATATTAAAAATATTTTTGTTAAGTTAATGATTTCTTATTTCTATTTTTGTATTTTACTAGCAAACCAAACTAAAAAAATATCGCCAAACTCGTTTTAAACGTTGCCATTTTAAAGATAAAGGAATTTCGGCCGCCGAAATTCCTTTATCTTTAAAATGGCAACGTTAAAACGAGTTTGGCGATATTTTTTTAGTTTGTTTGCTAATTATTTGTTTCTATTTATTATCAAACCAAACAAAAAAAATATCGCCAAACCCGTTTTAACGTTG
>JAMZAV010005329.1:80000-94874 GCA_024449915.1 Sweltsa coloradensis | reverse complement strand
GAATTACCCATTGACTATTTTTGAATTCTGGTAATTCCAGTGATTCAGAGATATGCACCCGACGATTGGACTGTGACTACTAAGTAAACTCATATCATACTTATCTTATCACTGATCTGAACATGATCACGTTTGTTTTAGAAATGCATTATTTTGTTACGCAGCACACCAATTCCAAAGTACCCTGAACGTTGAAGACTTACAATATATCAGTTATTTCTTATTAGCTAAGAAGAGTTACTATAAATACGTTTTATTTAGACTATGACGAAACTACTATATCACTATGTAAATTATTATTAAATTTAATCTCTTCGTCTTTAGAGTACCCACAAGTAATATTTTATTAATTAGACGGATTATGACCATCCTCACCTATTGACCTTTGACCGCCATTTTGAATGAATACCATATTAACAGTGTGATAACGATTATAACTCTTAAATTTAAAGAATTTACAAGTAAGTACGTGTATATAATTGATATAGAGCAAGAAATTGACAGAAATTGCGCAATTTGACCAAGTTGGGAAAATCGACCCCAATCAAGGTCAAAAAAGGTCAAGTGGGTAATGTTTATATTTTTTTTAAATACATTTGTAACATTTATCTTCCTAAAAACGTTTATTGAAGGTTTCAAACATTTTCTGTTACTTCATTAAAAATTAATTAAAATATTACAAATTTGACCTTTGACCTCGGTTTTGACATAGAAAGCTGGATTTGCCAGAGGTATATCATGGTTTTTTGAAAAGTGCTCGTCGTAAGCTTTCATTTGGTATATGTCATCCTTTGTCCCAAATTTTATACCGGTCTTGCCTTTTTGGAGTGTTATGCAAAGGACTAATTATATTCCCCAAAATATTTTTTAATTTAATTGTGCAAAGATGATCCAAACTCACTTTGTTATTGCCAAAATTAAAACAATAAATAAATAGATAAAAAATTTCATCAAAAACACAATTTAAATTTTAATACACAATATACAATACTATATAGCCCCCGTCATGGACCGGGTTAGAACTCGTCTAACAACATGGCTCTGCTTATAGTACAAGGCGAGGAAAGAGATCAAGTCCGCAACTGTTAAACAGTAGAGTAATACCTGAAACTAGAGGCTAGCTATGGCAGTCGTCATCGGAGACCATCCCACTCCCTTTCCTTCTCCTTTCCACAGAAACACCAAAGATATAAAAATTAAAATTTATGTTAAGATAATAACGAACTCGCATCAAATACATTCTTTTAACTTACAATAACACTGCGGCTCAGTATGACCTCACGGTTGAAACGCCTTGATTTGCTCGGGTTATCAGCAGTAGTTCTTGAGGAGTTATCAGTGAGTATTGGCTGCAGAAAACTATCGTTCTGTTGCGTAGACGTGACCGATGCTGAGTACAAATAAGTTTAAACCAGTGTAGGATTAGGACCAGAGCTTGGCTCTGCTGATCGTTAATGGTGTGTAAACGAGATAGAGCTCGCAAACATCAGCAAAGTATTAAAGTAAGAAGAGTAAAAATAATCTCCCCAAATAAAGAGGTGAACTCCGGCAATCGTCGTCGGCGATTAACATCCCTGCGCTTGACGACCACCAAGACGACGACGACTATGGCAACCTGAACGATGACAAAGACAATAACGACCGCGACGTGAGAACCCTTCTTAACTTCCCCAACCCGTGGCTGGCTGTGACCAGCATCAGACTTTCATCCCATTATTATGGTCTTGACCTAAGCGTTAACGCGCCCTTTAAATTTTATGAATGCTATCACTGTATTTTCTTTCATTTTCTTTCTTGTGTCAACTTTAAAAAAAATGAAAACTCATTATATTTTCTGAATAAATCTAATAATATATATCTAATATCTAATATCTAATAATAGTAATTATAATAATAATAATAATAATAATAAAACACACCATTAACTCATCTAGTCAATTGTCATAAACACAGGCGGCGCAATATGACCTAACCGGTTGAAGCGCCCTAGTTTCTCACGTCGTCGTCGTCGAGATTTCCGCAGTTGGTAGAAGATTTTAACTATAACTAGGCGTAAGTCCATCAATTTTTAGCTTATCGATTGTGTAAACAGAAAAGTATCATAGAACTTAGCTTGTATTTAAGCCTACCATGACTGAAGGATTACAACATGAAAAAAGGTTGTTCCCTGATGGTAGCTGAATATATTATTCTTTAAATAATTTGTCATGGAAAACCTGTCCAGGGTGCAATGCAAGCCCCTGCAGGTGTCTAACTAGGTATATTAGGGTTGGGACAGTTTGTGAAGGGATGTCCTAGGGTTGTTTTAGAGGACTCAATTACTTGCATTCGCATTAACAACTGAGGAAAACCTTGCAAAACAATTTATGACAAGATCACCTGTCTCGACGGGATATAGACACGTGGTAGAATTGGCCCAGAGCATGGCTCTACTAATCGTACAAAGCTATTCAAGAGTCCACCTTGCAAACATCAGCTAGTAGAGTGGAGTATAATTTTTCCCGAAACTATAGAGATGAGCTCTGGCAAATGTCGTCGGGGCCATGACCCCGTCTGGGCCCGGGTAGAATTGGCCCAGAGCATGGCTCTGCTAATCGTAAAAGGCGATTCAAGAGAAAAAGTCCACCTCGCAAACATCAGCTAGAAAGAGCGGAGTATCTTACTCCCCGAAACTAGAGGCGAGCTCTGGCAATCGTCGCCGGGGACCTTGTCCCCTTCCCTTGACGACCCCCCGGCGACGATGACAATGACACACAACGAACGATGACGTTGACGATGACGACCGCGACGTGAGAAACCCCCCTTCCTCCCCTTACCCGTTGCTGGTTATGACCAGCATGGGCTCCTCCAAACAACCCCCCCCTTAGGCTAGAGTGGTGCATTATGACCTAACGGTTGACGCGTCCTTTATCCAAATAAATCAAAAAATTGTCTTATTTACTGTAATAAAATTAATTAATTAATAAATAATTGTCACACGCTCGACAGATAATGGTGTTGTGTGATGTTTGATCGGTGTATCCGTTGAATTGCGTAGGTTACATACTTTCCCCTGCCTCACAACTGTTTCAAACTCACGTTCTTGCACAAAGGCGGCGCAATATGACTGGGGTGAACTGTGACTGGGGTGTATTTATTAATTATATTTATTATATTTCCCTACACATTTATTTAGTTGAATGTACCAAGAGGATGGCAAAAGAGAACATAGCTCCAAGCTCACTTCGTGTCTGCCAACGTGAAAACAATAAATATAATATAGCCCTCCCCTATATATCTTGACCCTGTGTCGAACATTTATTTTATTTTGGGGAAGTCACAACTCAATTTTTTATTGTGCTTACATCTAAGTTAACATCATATCATATGATAACGTCGACTAAATTTTTCAAAAAAGTAATTTATTTAACAAAATTTAAGTCACACTTTACATACTATTTAATTATTTATTCATTTAAATTCAAATAAATAATTTTTGTTTAGCTATTACTATCATCACCGTCATTTTCTTTTCTTTTATTCACATTAAGAAAAAATTAAGTCATCAACTATCAATTTCACAGGCGGCGAAATACAACCTTACCGGTTAAAGCGCCCTAGTTTCTCACGTCGTCGTCAATCCGACGTTGATCACGATTTTCCCACAGACTTTCAGCTTCCACATTGTTCCATGTTGTTCAACAAGGCGTCGTATTTTGTACATTCGGCTAACGTACATTTTGTGTTAGCAGAGCTTACTCCTAGACTAGATAGGTGCATTATGACGTAACGGTTGGCGCGTCCTTAATCCAAATAAACCCTTTGGCGTTTTCCTTGTCTAGTTGGCTAAGGCGATACATACCCGAAATGTTGATGACCCGTGTTCAAACTACGGTCGGGATAGATTTTTTATTTTTTTATTGTATTTAAAAATGATAGATCATGATTTGAAATGCATATATTACTATGGAAAACACAGACATTATGAAATACGTGTAAAGTTTGCAAGATTTACTCAATCACCCAGCGAAATGTTGTGGAACCTTGAGCGTTTAAGATTCGATACACCTTGTTTACTGCATGCACTCACAGCCTGGCAAACATGATTCATTATACATGACTTCTTGAAGAACAAAACCAATATCGTTAAATGGAATCCGTCACAATTACAGCCAATTTTTTTAAATTTATTATTCCTTGTTAATTTAAATCGCAACGGGTGTTTCTGATTTTGTTAACAGTTCTCAGTAACAAAGGCAAAGAATTAAGTCACCTTTAACAGCCCTCGGGCATCCCTTCACAAATTGTTCATACTATAATAAACCACCCGCGCCTGGGCCCGGGGTAGAATTTGCTCGGAGACTGGTGAAAGGCGATTAAAGAGAAATAGTTCACCTCGCAAACATCAGCTAGTAAGAGGGGAGTATTTTTTTACCCGAAACTAGAGGCGAGCTCTGGCAATCGTCGTCGGGGACTCTTCCCCTTTCCCTTGACGACCTCCTCGACGACAATAACAATTGACACAACAAACAATTATGATGACAAAGACGATGACGGCCATGACGTAAGTACCCCCCTATTCTCCCCACCGTGGCTGTTTCTGACCAGCATGGGCGCCTACACCTAACACCCCCTAGGCTTGAGTGGCTAATGACCACAAGTTTGTGTCGCCCTTAATCCAAATAAACTTATTATTACAATTGTTTATTTTTAATACCTCCCCGTCTTCATCTTGCCCCGAGGAAGATTAACGCACAGAGCAGGGCTCTGCTAGTCGTTATAGGCGAGGAAAGAAATAAAGTTCATCTTGCAAACATCAGCTAGCAGTAAGGGGAGCCACCTACCTTCCCTCGACTACCTCCCTAGCGGCGACGACAACGACAACACGAACGATGACAAAGACGGTGACGATGACAACCACGATGTGAGCAACTCCCCTACCTCACCGTATCCCATGGCTGGTTCTCATCAGCATGGGCCCATGCTCCCCATCCCCTAGGCTAGAGGGGCGCATTATGACCTCACAATTGATGCGCTCTAAATCCAAATAATCTAAAACACTAAAATACAACAAATTAAACTTTATTTATAACTTACAATATCAAAGGCTGTGCTATATAATCGTATAAGTGCCCTAGTAAGTTTCTCTAGTCGTCTTGCTTTGAGATGATTGCATTTTCTATAGGTTAAACATATCCCTGCTTATAACTGTTTCATAACCACGTTCCTGCACAATAAGTATTTCTAGGTTGTTTTATTATTTATATTTATAATGTTACCTAACACATTCGTTTAGTTGAATGTGCCAAGAGGTTGGCAGAATATAATATAGCTCCAAGCTCACTTCTTGACTTTCAACGGACAACGTTTATACAATAAATATAATTATTCACAAATAAAAAACACAATAAAATAATAAAAAAACAATATAGGCCTTGCCCCAGGTGGGCCCGGGGTGCAGACGGGTAAAATGGCCTCGTTGCCTCTGTCGTTGATCCGCGGGTGTTTGCACTTCCCATACCAATGATTCATATATTTCCTATTAAAAAAAAAATATCAATTTTTGGTAAGTTATCGTTCACTCGTCGATTGCGTCGGGGCCTACAGGGTTAGCTTGGTCGCTTTAGTTTAATCTAAACCACTGAAAATGACTGACTGGCCTCCGTCTGGGCCCGGGGTACAATTGTCCTAGAGCATGGCTCTGCTAATCGTAAGAGGCGTAAAATGTGATTCAAGAGAAAATGTCCACCACGCTAATATAAGCTAATGTAGGGCAATAAACTCCTAGAAACTAGAGTTTTGGAAGTCGTTATCGGGGACCTCTCCTACACCCTTGACGACCAGCCCAACGACGTCGACGAACGATGACAAAGACGCAGGCATGGGGGGGGGGGGGGGTCAGCAAATCCATTATGAGATTTCGTGGGCGGCAGCTTGGATCTAGGGCAAAGACCTAGCCGCCGAAGGACCCCCGTCTGGGCCCGGGGTAGATTTGGCCCAGAGCATGGCTCTGCTAATCGTAAAAGGCGATTCAAGAGAAAAAGTCCACCTCGCAAACATCAGCTTGTAAGAGCAGAGTATATTACTCCCCGAAACTAGAGGCGAGCTCTGGCAATCGTCGTCGGGGACCTTGCCCCCTTCCCTTGACGACCCCCCGGCGACGATGACAATGACACAACGAACGATGACAAAGACGAAGACGACCGCGACGTGAGAAACCCCCCTTCCACCCCTTACCCGTGGCTGGTTCTGACCAGCATGCCCCCCGCCCTTAGGATAGAGTGGTGCATTATGTCCTAACGGTTGACCCATCCTTAATCCTAATAAACCAATACCAAAACAAAAAAATCCTGAAAGTGTACTTGGGAAACTTTCAAGGTGCTACAACTTAAAATGAATATAATAAACCATAAACTTTATAAGTAAACTTATCACGTATCGTGTTGTGGATATCATGTCAGTCGCCGTCTGGGCTTGGGGTAGAATTGGCCCAGAGCATGGCGCTGCTAATAGTACAAGGCGATTCAAGAGAAAAGTCCACTTCGCAAAATCAGCTAGTGTATACTCCCCAAATATACTCCCCAAATAAGAAGCGACCCCCCCCCCCAACAAATCACCCACCTCCTTTTTTTTATATTTTCAGTCTTACTTTAACACAGGTGGCGATGTGATTATAACCTACCCGTATAAAGCTTACTCGATACGTACATTCTGTTTTATGAAAGCAGCTAGAATTTTGTTTTCGTAAAAATTATAAACCAAAACAAACATCAGCTAGTTTGATGAGTGAAGCAAAGACTTCAGTTTCACTGACCCCCAAAAAATTCGCTCGGATGTTTTTTTGTATGTTTGTTCGTTTGTTTTTCTGTCTGTTTGTTAGCTCTCTACCAGGCAAACGGCATATCCGATCTTGATGAAAATTGAAGGAGACCTTCGAAATCTCTGAACTTAGAGGTGTATTGTTTTTGGGTACAATCGAAGAAATATTTCTCATGAATATCGTACTTTTCCGATTTTTTTTCGATTTAAAGTGCGATATAACGTTTATATTATACATGGACATTTAGGTTTTGGTGATCGAGTACCTTTTGAAAGAAAAAAATGAAAAAGTTCGTCAGAATCCATAGAAATAAAGCTTTTAATATAAGTTTTTTACGGTAAATAATAACAATTGACAAGAAACAATAGAAACTTGACAACACTCACCTACAATGTGTAGGCTGCAAAACAAATCACTTGTAAAAGTAAAGATATCCCACCTCGCAAACATCATATAGTAAGAGCGGAGTATATTACTCCCCGAACCTAGAGATTAGCTCTGGCAATCGTCATCGGGGACCTTGCCCCCTTCCCTTGACCCCCCGGTGACGATGACAATGACACAACGAACAATGACAAAGACGATGACGACCGCGACGTGAGAAACTCCCCTTCCTCCCCTTTCCTGTGGCTGGTTCTGACCAGCATGGGCCCCTCCTCTCCCCCCCCCAGGCTAGATTGGTGCATTATGACCTAATGGTTGACGCGTCCTTAATCCAAATATTACCTTACAATATCACTGCGGCTCTGTTGACCTCACGGTTGAAGCGCCTTGAAGCCCTCGTGCTACCTTGTCTGTATGTAGGGTTGTAGGCCCTACTGCTCGAGCAGTCATATTAAACTGCTGCATTTAACTAACGTAATGTTTGCGTAGGTGTGACCGATGTTGGGTACAAATAAGTTTGATCCAGTGTAGCGTAAATGTATTTGATGTTAACAAATTTAATTCACATCAAACAAATTATTCTTTTGCTATTACTGTCACGACCACCATTTTCTTTTCTTTAATTAACTTACATAACAATAAAATCATCAAACACATCATAAACACATTTCATTAACTTTCAAGTTCACGGGCGGCGCAATATGACCTAACTGGTTAAAGCGCAATTGTTTCTCACGCCTTTATATTGTGTTATGAACGGTTTTTCCTCATGAGATTTCTACCTTATATCCCCTAGGTTAGAGTCGGATGTAGATTTACACTTCTTGTGGCCTTGCGCGCAGCCTGTTTTGGGGACCTATTGCAGTGGCGGATCTAGGACATAATCATGGGGGCAGAGCCCACCATTATTATCGCCGCTGGCGAAAATTAAAAAAATCAGGTATTTAGAGTGCATTTGGTGCATTTTATTAAAGTGGTGTGCTGAATGCAATACCACACAATGTACTGTTTGTGCGACAATTTGTGTCGTCATCTCGAGCATAGAATCCACAGCAAGAGCATACATGGCAACATATTTACGATTGATTTCATTTCTCATTACTCATTCAGAGGCAGACTGATGATTTCTGACAAGATAAGGGAAATGTGTTTTTACTGGAAGTTTTAAATGTATTCTTCGTGTGGCATAGCTCCACTTGGGTACATTGGCTTATATATTTTTTTCTAATGGCAGAATTTGAGGGGCCCTTCAGCTACCCGGGGCCCTGCTCCTGCGCGCAATGCGAGTAGGCTTCCTATAAATCCGCCTTTGGTTAGAGTAGTTCATTATGACTTAACGGTTGACGCACCCTTTATCCAAATAAACCAAAAACTCTTTAAGTTCTATTTTTCACCATTCTCTTAAACTTAGAACACAATATAGATTGGCCCAGAGCATGGCTCTGCTAATCGTAAAAGGCGATTCAAGAGAAAAAGTCCTTCTCGCAAACATCAGCTAGAATGAAGGGTAGTATTTTACTCGCCGAAAACAGAGGCGAGCTCTGGCAATCGTCGTCGGGGACCTTTCCCCTTTCCCTTGACGACCACTCGACGACGATGACGACAATGACAACACGATCGATGACGAAGAAAATGACGACCGCGACGTGAGAACCCCCTTTCCTCCCCGTACCCGTGGCTGGTTCTAACCAGCATGGCCCGTCCTCACCCCCCCCCCCCCCTCCCTAGGGTTAGAGTGGTGCATTATGACCTCACGGTTGACGCGTCCCTAATCCAAATAAACAAAAACTCTTGGTAATTTTTTTTTTTCACATTCTCTTAAACTTATAAAACAATATTGTAACAAATAGAACCAGTTCAATATTTTAACATATTATTATAACATATCTCTCGCCGCGCAATATGGCCTAGTTCCTGTTGTCGTTGTCATAATGAATAGACGATTTTCAAAATCACCAGCGCCCTCTATATCGCGCGTGCAAAGCATTATGAAAGAAAGGGATTTACATATACCTTTTGTGTTCAGATAGCTTAAGTTCACTTCAAGCTATAAAACTCATGTATTCTAGTCATCATTTGGTACAAGACATCCAATTCTATTTGGAAAAACTAACCTCTAAGGGATATATAATAGAGTTTTGCTGGATACCTGGACACGTGGGCATAGAGGGAAATGAACACGCTGATCGCGCTGCTAAGGAAGCTTCCCAGCGTCGCGACGTTGATTTCAATCTAGTTCCCGTTCCAGATGTCAAGAGTGGATACAAGCAAAGATTGTTGGATTTGCGACAAGCATCTTGGGATGTGTTGCAAAATAACAAATTGCGTTGTGTGATGCCCACATTGACTAACAAAATTCGTCCACCTACGTCTCGACTCTCACGTAGAGAAGAAGTGGTATTGTCTAGAATTCGTATTGGCCATACACGCCTAACACACGGATATCTCTTAACAAGAGAAAAGGTTATTCCCATATGTGACACATGTGATGTACCTTTAACCGTGCATCATATGCTAGCAGAATGTGCCAAATATGATGCCTTGCGCACGCAATTTGATCTCTCCCAATCATATGAAGAACTTCTATCATATGATAACGGCGACAAACTTTCTAAATTTCTCATCCATAGTAATCTATTTAACAAAATTTAATTCACATCTTACACATTTCTTTCTTTTCTTTCTTTTCATTTACATACATAACTTTTATTTTGCTATTACTTTCTTTATCATCAATTTATTTTGTTATTTATACACTTAGAAAACAATCTAATCATCAAACTTACTTGCATTAACTCTTCTCATTTACTTTCATTCACAGGCGGCGCAATATGACCTAACCGGTTGAAGCGCCCTAGTTTCTCACGTCGTCGTCGTCGTCGTCGTCGACATGCTAAATGCCATATGCTCGGGTGTGTGGAGAACTGCGTTTCCAACAATGGCAGTGCAGTCAGCCACAATCCCGATCATATGGCATTTAGCATGTGAATGCAGCTTTCTTCCATAATGCTTTGCAACGGAGCGCGCATGCGCAGTTAATTCTAAAAATGGTCATTGCTTTATTGTGGTTCTTCTCAGAAAGGTCCTTTGAAAAGCTAAGTTAATTTTGCCTGATTAGGAACCAGCTACATGCATCAACTGTGGAGAATCCCACCCTGCGTCGTACAGGAAGTGTCCTAGTTCCTGTTGTCGTCGTCATCTAGAGTTGCAGTCTTGTGCACGTTCTCCTCAGAAAGGAACTGTGCCTGTAAAAGAACCAGCAACATGCATCAACTGTGGAGAATCCCACCCTGCGTCGTACAGGAAGTGCCTAGTTCCTGTTGTCGTCGTCATCTAGAGTTGCAGTCTTGTGCACGTTCTCCTCAGAAAGGAACTTTTTTTGGGAATCTCTTAAATCGGCTTTCACAATCATAATAATTTTCTTTTCTTATATACACTTCGAAAACAATACAATCTTCAAACATACTAATAACTCTTCTCATCAACTTTCAATATCACAGGCGGCGCAATATGACCTTACCGGTTGAAGCGCCCTAGTTTCTCCAGTCGTCGTGTGTGAACTTGAACTGTGTTTAACATAGATATTAAAGCATCGTATTAATCTAAAATGACCCTTTATGGTTTCTTGAAACTGTGCACAAATTATAGACCCTCAATCACGCAAAAAAAAATGAAATCCAAAATAACACCCTTTCTTGGACGTTAATAATAGTCATTTTTTAAATAAATAAATAAATAAATAAATAAATAAATAAATAAATAAATAAATAAATAAATAAATAAATAAATAAATAAATAAATAAATAAATAAATAATTAATAAATAAATTTAAAAAAAAAAAATTAAAAAAAAAAAAAAATAATAAATAAATAAATAAATAACAAATAAATTGTATAACGAGTCTACCCACTCAGTTATAGAACTAATTTTCAGTGGGGGACAGTAAATCAAATCGACCAAGTTAACCCTGTAGGCTCTGACGCAGTCGACGAGTGAGCGATAACCAACCAAACACGATATTGTCACGTTGAAGGTTGATTAGCCCTTTGGTATGGATGTTATTCACCAAAGTAACTGGTTGTTTTGGGAGTAGCTGTTATTGTTACCACAGGCTAATCTTCCAACGTGACCGAGATCGATAGGTATAACGGGGTGATGACTTCTAGGACATGTATTAGGAGGTTTAACATGAACAAGAACATGGTTTCAACAAAGAAGGAGCACATGTATTTAACAATTTGATAACCTAATCTTACCTATCAGCTGGGTGCATGCATCTTACCCGACTGAACGTGAGTTCGTGTCCCCTGACTTACTGACATTACTGTAATGAATCATTTAGCTTACCACTATTCCATTTGGACCCTGGTATGTCAGTGACGATGTCTCGAACCCGGATCCCTGGATGATCGCCCCAGGTCTTCTCTCTTCGCCACTTGGGTCGGCTGCCGCCTCTCGGTCCCGCCCGGACTCCTGGCACTCCTGACTCGCTCCTTATTTTCTTTCTTCAGGTCTTTGTGTCCAACTCCATTTGTTACCCAACGTTATTATGCCCTTGACGGAAACACACTTTAACTCTTCCCCGGAGACAACTTGTGTGTTTGCTGGTCAAATGTAACTCCCCGATCAGATCGCACATCGCACACCAAGAAACTTCCCCTAGACTCTACTCGACTTTCCCCCTCCAGGGCTCCAGTCTGTCCGTCTCTAGGGCCTAAGTCCCTTCCCCTCAACCTCGTCACCACTACTCGGCAATCTTATGTTATTGAAAGGTCTGCATTATTTCCTAAATTAAACGACAACTGTTTTGTTCCAATTAAGTTATGTAACTGCCTATGCGGCACATTCCAATTCATTGTTGTCATAATCCAACTTATTTAAGAAGTGTGTCAATCACCATTGTCAACAAAGACCGCAAATCACTTGGCATAAGAAACAGACCATGTAAGACCATTATAAAGGGTAGAAACTACCCCAAACATGACATCTCGCACCCCCCTAGAAGATTCGACCCGAATCTTGTACAAGATCTCTCCATATACATCACAAATACAGGAAGATTGACTGCCCTTCGGGATTAAGAGTATCCTCCATACATCAGTACTGCTCTATATAATCAACCTGTTTCTTCAGATGCCCCCTCATTATCCCTCTTGATGTGTCTCCATTTTCCTTGCAAATTTTGACATCTTCAAACTTGACGTCTTCTTCCCGTTCTTCGTTCCTCTTCTTCCCGCAATCAAGTCGAAACATCATCATACCATACCAAAGTCCAAATAGCTGAAAATCATAATTGAAAGAAAACCCCCCAAAAAAACGATCCTCACGCTCAATCCAGACAAAATGCAACCACTCACCTTCCAGGTAATACATTCCAGGGACCTAGTATAAAAAGTTCGACTCGACTGACAGCAATTCATCCTAAAAACAACGCTAATTCCTGCGAATTAGACACTAAATAAATTGATCTGAAAATCCCTATATTTAACCTAACACAAGCAATCTTAAAATAAATTAAAACATAAAACAAACAGAAAAATATCATTGCTTGTGCATAAAATAAAAATAAAAAAATTACATATTTAAGAATTACTGTCTCAAAATCCCCTGAATAAATTAATTCGGAACCCTGGTAAAGTTCCTTTACCCTAACTCCTTAAACATTGATGTGCTTCCTCCGACAATTGACGTAGCTTTCCCAGACAGATTCGGAAGCCCGCCGATGTACTGCAGGAAGGTACTGCATTCCTAAAGACTCGCAATGTCCCATCGCACTGGACTTGCACAAGGTATGAAGTCAGTCCCACTAAAACATAAATAAAAATTCGGCCAGCCACATATCTTTACACTACACCACGCGCTTAAATAGTAAACAAACCACATGCAAAACTGCTGACGAATGTATACACACACTTGACCGACATTGAAAAATGCAATCACAGCAACCTCGAATTCCACTGTTATGTAAAACTGACTGCTTAGTGCAACAGTAACACATTCAGCAATTTGCCGAAATAATAAATAAAATAAAAGTAATTAATTTGATTTACTACATTTTTAACAGAACTGAATTGAATTATGTAAACAAACAATAATTTGAAAACTTTATCAAGAAAATATTCAACAAATATTAGTTAGAAAGTGAAAATAAAATTACATTTACAATGACAATTATTCCAAAACACATTGATTTACATAATACCATAATTACCCATGTATAGGCCTACTTAATGTCAAAACAGAAAACATTAAATTTATAAATTAATTTAGTGCACTCGATTTCACCATTTGTAAAACAGACCGAACCCACGTTCTAGGTATCGTATCACATTACACCACAGCTGTGTTCTAAGCCAACATACGTAGCAAAGTACATACAACTTAGCAACTCCATTGCTAATAATCGATACACAAGAAACAGAGAAATTACCTACAAATATCTTACCAGAACGATGCGATACAACTTTGATATATCCAAAAGAATACCAAATATAGGGATGTCCTATACTCACTAAGCCTACCTTAAAATTATGTGTATTGTGACAGCACAAAAATAAACCTAATTTTCAATGGTATACCTCTGCAGCTGAAGGCTGTCCTTATAATAAAGTGAAATAAACCTATACCGTAAATCTAACCATCGGGACACCCCTATCATTTCAACACCAAAGATACCACACCCACCAGACACCCACCAGGTAGATCTCCCCTAGTGTGTTCCCTACTTTCCCACTGTCTCCGCGCGCCGACCGTTAACAACAGATATGCAAAGCGCTGACGTCACCTATATGCAGTACAATGCTCTGTAGGCGCCGCATAAGAAACGCGTACGTTCTATACCTCTGCCTTTACGTGCGAAAACTCACGCAAAGCATCGAACCCACGACCTTGATACAACCACAAGAGAGTAATAAGAAACACCCTTGCAATACTTCCTTATTGTTTGTTAGCAAACACATCTTTTTTAATTGCACCATGCAAGAATCAATAAGTAGACCACCCAATCGATAAATCAATAATCAACAATACTATCACACAGCTTCCAAGCTATGAAATGACAAATGAGACCGCGGGACTACCATATAAACCACCGAAAACTCGGCAAATACTATCGCAGTCCCTACCCTCCATATGTTTATACCCAGTATAAACAAACAAATTATAATACAAATATAATATACTCTAGCGAGCAACCACAAAACACAGCACAGTCCGACGGCCAAGATGGACTTACGTCTATCAACCTTAATCATATTATTTATACCATGTATAAATAATTTAGAACCAATTCCTATCTTGATAAACAAATCAAAAGAGAACAACATAATACTATATAGCCACTTTAAATGACCATCTATAATTACAAACCACCTAATAATTGTGATAAATCTACTATCTCAATATCAGGCCAAACATAATTATAAACATCATCTTACAAATATAAACAACAATGAACACTAATCGTCGCGCTAAACCTTACTGCACCGTGGAGACCGGATACAGACCACCAAGTATAATCAATTGCTGACCAATGCATTTCTCAGGAGAACGTATCAACGCACAAGAACAAACCCAAGCTGACCACCTAGGCGCTTGTACACTAATATGTTCTGAAAACATAACTATATATTCAAAGTACATAATAACATAATATCGCTCTAATAATATAGAACGCCCTAGATGTAGAATCA